>SDVV010002628.1:0-22623 GCA_016164225.1 Gammarus roeselii
TCTCAATTGACCCTACATTATCCTAATAACACTAAACACATTATACGTGCATCACAAGCACCCATTACTATTAAGCAATCGCATCTTTTGATCTCATTGTTGCATCTCTCTGTAGGTAGCTACAACATTTCCGTGCAGCTAGTACAAAACTGCTTCCAACCATAATGGCAGTGCAACAAATATTTATTTGATTGAATAAATACGTATACCCACGAACAAAAAAAAGCCATGGAACATGCACCAGAAGGAATAAATGATTCAGAGAAATACCTTGACACAAATATGGCAGCAACAGCTTCCTGACAACAAAGCCTTCCCGCGGAAATCTGAGCCGGCTTTTTCTTAACTCTCCGTAGACAGGAACACAGTGTTTTGTGTATCTTCTTCATATTTTAAACTTCATGTAAAAACAAACTGCTCCCACAGGGCAAAGAAAAAGATTGTAGGAATTAAATATTTTCTGTAGCAGGATATACAAATAAATAGTGAGCGTGCACCTAGATTTACCTTAGCCAGTGCAAAAGTATCAAAACAAGGCTTCCCTTGGATCTTGCCCCACAGAAGACAAGTAAGAATAACATTGTTGTACAAATGTGCATCCACCAGTGTCTCATGCTTGGTTTCTAAATCTAGAGCAGATTAATGAATACATTTTCAGATTTTTGCAGCGAGACATGTACAATGTACAGTGACCTGGATGCAAGATTTCAACATTACACAAATGTACAGAGACAGCTTGCTATGGGAAATTACTCGGCCCAAGGCTTTAATAGGATATTCAAATTGGTATTCTGCTCACATGATAGCAATTTTTAGGTCTGAGTAGCACCCTACCTTGATTCATGCCCTATGTATAGATACATATAGTGTAAATAACATTTTTCAGTGGGTGACATCTCTTGCAACTATCATACATTCAGAATGCACAATTCTGGATTATAACATAGAAATGATATTGAATCAAAATCTTTAATTATGAAGCTTAAAACTCCCATTTTTTATTCCTGGTAGCTACAACCATAGAGGTATACTATTTTCGTTTCTTTTTTATGTCCATTTTACTACATGCATCCAATCTGTCTGCCTGTACGAGGCAGGCAGAATGGTGTGTAATTATCTCCCATGTTGCACCTGTTTAGCCATATATTGTTCTTATGTGCAGCCTTCATACCCCGCTGCGGACCAACACCAAAAAGGGAACACTACCTCCGTTGTACGACAGCCCACGTCAAGCGAGACCAAAACCGAATTCTCGACTGAATCACACAAATTCTAAAAAGCAGTGAAGATTACCCGCTCTGAAGCAGCGGCGCACGGATTTTTCTTACCGGCCTTCCTATTTCCCTTCTTTTCCCCTTCTATATTTCCTTGAATGTCTTCATTCAGTTAAGTTGGGACCACACCAATACCAAAGATTTTTACTTGCCTTTGTCAGTCATTGTCCTTGTGTCTGTTTTTTGGTGCTTGCCCATAATACTCAACCTTATTTCGTCATAAACTAGATTGGAGTCAGATTGTGCCTTGAAAGTGAGAGCACCGAGTTCACTTCAATTATCATCGCTTACAGAAGCTCACGTTATTTACGTTTTGGTTTGCTACTGGTAACTTTTAACCCATAATCAATATTACCAACATCACCAAATATTTTTCTTAAATATATGTTGAAAATTCCAATCGTAATAACAGTTCATTGATCCTGAGCACACCAACACATTTTGTCTGAGTTGAGAGGTGGTACTGATTGCGACCAGAAAGAACTGTCAATACGGCGACCTTTATTTATTTACAACTGAACGCGACAGGACTGTTTGGTTCATTTATATAAACGAACATTCTGTAATCATTGACCCTAATAGATCTTGAGGTCGGAAATGTATACCATTACACACCATAAGTAACAATCTGAAAGAGAGCACACGGAGGAATCGTGTGTCGGCAATTTGAGTTGCAGTACCGGGGCATTTGGGTTCTTCTAAAAGCCCTTCTCCGAGTACTTCGTGCCTCGTAAAGCCACCGTATTGTCTCCAAAACGAGATTGACGGAAAGCTAGCTTAAATCATGATGAAAAGGTCGGGTCACCAGAACTCGTTAAGTTAAATCAGCCGCGCAAGCTAAGGGCAAGGACAGCAGCAACGTGCAATGAAAAACTGTTTTAGCTCCATGTTCACACAAAAATTACGCAAAATACATTATGATATGTTTAACCAATTACACATGAATAGTGCCCCAATGTCAAGCGTGTTCAGTATAAACGAAGGAAAAACTAAGTTCCATCTCCTACACATAAGCATATCAATACAAATATATACACCACTTCAAAGCTTGAGAATTGTTATCAATTGCCCACTCAATCACCTTCGAATGGATATTACTTTTCGCCGTTCTGACGATGGTTGGACCAACAACTTCCATGAGGTAGTTTCATGCATTGCACGGACGTCAAGGACAATAAAACTCGATTAATTATGCAGTGGAATTATTTCTGGTAGTATTCTTATTGTCTGAATACATAAAGTCATGATAGCCATACTTGGTAATCTTGAAGATCAATACAACATCGCTCTGTTGACGTTTAAGTTAATGATCACTGTCGATGGTGACAGATACTCTGTTATTGTTGGCTAACAGCGGTTTCACAAATTTGCCACATAATATTGTTTTCTTAGCTATTAGCCGATGTATTCTAATATTAAAAATATCCAGAAAAATTATGCATGTTACTATATGTTTTAATTGCTCTCTTCCTTACTGGCTGCATTCGTGTAAAGGAGCTACCAAGAGAGGTAATGCATGTAACTGTGATTCCTCTTCTGAAATGTAAAACGAAAGACCCTTCTGATATAAATATTTATCGCCCCATTGCTATTGCCACCTCAATTTCAAAGGTTCTTGAGCAGGTTATTCCTGCAAGATTGCAAACATTTCTGTCTAACGCAAACTGTCAGTTTGGATTCAGAGAGGGCCATGACACTGAAATTGAGATATTCGCATTGAAACAAACTGTTGAGTTTTACAGTTGTAGAGACTCGCGTGTTTTCTGTGTTCTTAGACGCGAAGAAAGCTTATGATACAGTAAATCATTGGACTTTGTTCAGAAAGTTAATCAAGAGAGGAGCCCCTCTTCATATTGTGCACTTGCTTGTATTTTGGTACAGGGAACAGGAATTCTTAGTGCGCTGGGGTAGTTCGAAATCGGTCACTTATCATTGTAAAAACGGAATTAGTCAGGGGTCAGCTATCGCCACTGTTGTATAACGAGTACACTGATGAGTTGAATTACCTTCTAAGTAAAGAAAACCAAGGGTGTCATGTCGCCAACTGTTGTGTTAACAATCTTAGTTATGCAGATGATATGACGTTGTTAGCACCGACTCTCTCAGCATTGGAAAAACTTCTTGATTAATGTAAAAAATTTGCTGAACCTCATGATATTGTATATACACTGCAAAAACTGTATGTATGCTAGGTAGACCGAAGGGACCTAGCTGCTACCTATCGACTGAGATAAAGCTAGGCGGTTTTGCACTGGATTATGTGGATGAACTTCAATATCTAGGGCACATCATCACAGCAGATTGCAATGATGGCATGGATGTTGCAAAGCAAACAAGGCGGCAAAATGCAGTTGGTAACATGCTGTTATAAAATTTACGTTTGCCCCAAGGGAAGCTAAAATCCAACTCTTCAAATCATATTGTTATCCGATTTATTGTAAAGCACTGTGGAGAAAATACTTTCAATATGGTGTGATGAGATTGACAGTGACACATTTAGACGGCTGATGCAGATCCCTCGCTCGACGTCAGCAAGAAGGGTTTTTGTTGAAAACCAATCAGATCACATCAAGGTACTGTTACGTAAAGCAGCACACAGCCTTATGACTCGAGTTATGAACTCCCCAAGTGAAATCCTCGTTGCAATCTGCTCTGGTGATGCGCTCGCTGCCTCGTCATTGTTAAGGCGATGGAGAGACTTACTATACACATAGGCACAATAGAGTTGTACGCCGTAAATTATTCTTAGCTGTGTGCGGTAATTTTAAAACTTGGTCCTCACTGTAACCCTAAAATAAGATGTCTCAATTGCAATACTATGCCCATGCTGGTTGTTAATAGAGCTTTTATTACTATTATTTTTATAACTACTTTCGTTCCGTTTCGTTCGGTTCCATTCAGTTACGTGCTGAATACATGGACTTCTCCAACTCCCCCAAAAATCCTCACTTGTACGATGAATCAAAGAAAAGACAGCTGGGACTACTGAAAAGCGAAACAGCCGACGATTACCCGAGTGAAATCATTTGCTTACAACCAAACTGTTACAGTATGTTACTCGAGTTCGGCGTCACAAAATCAGCTGCAAAAGGTGTAAATTACCAGACATGAGCCAAAATCAGACATGAACAATACAGAGACATCCATAACTAGAAGACATACACACACTTTGAGACCATACACAACATTCGCGCACAAGCATGCCAGCTTCAAGCTGTACGCACTATTAAAAAATTGCCTCAGTAAGTTAGAAAATAAACGCTATGTCGATGCGTGCACAACTCTTGCCTATGGCCATCCAGACATTCCCAAAAAATCCATTGAAGTTGAACCTACCGTCACTAAAAATAGGAAGCGATGTGTCAGGGGTGATGATACTAATGTAAACATGGATTTAAATTGGAAGAGACGTAAGCCGGGTGAGGCCATCTTTAGCGAGTACACTCGGGTGAATGACGAAAGTACATCCACGTCTTCAGGTTTACTCTTTTAAAGGTTCCTAATAGGCAAATGTTCCTATGTCAACATGCTACTATGTAACTATGGGATGAATAAAAAAATATAAACTTGAACATGTGTGTTTCATTGTCCACAGTCATACGGATTGAAAATACGTGAACATAAACCTCTGCAACCGCTCCTAATATGATGAAAATGTTCCTATGTAATCATGCTACTATGCAACTATGCAATAAATAAATAAATATAAACCTGAACATACATGTTTTATTGTCCACAATCATACGGTTTGATGATATGTAAACGTATAATTGCAGCGCCATCCTCCTATGTACCAAGCCAACATTTTATGTGGATTTGCCAATTAAATAAAATCTAAGATTAATTCATACAATAATACCTTAGCTTTACTGCACCTATTTATACATCCCATCACTACGCTATAAGTGTCACTAAAAACGCTAATTTAGTTCCCATTGAAATAACAGCCGTGCCTGCGACACTAAAGAATACGATATATACAGCCAAATCGAATAAATACTGCAATACCATATAATGTTTAAAATACTAAAATCCTACACATACAGCCAAATTGATATGTACCAGGCAACATTTCTTGCGGGTATGCCAATTCAAAAAACCCCTACACCGTGGACGAAACATTAACTTATACGAGCAAGCTTATTTCACCAATTTTCCAGAGCGCATCCAATTTTTTGCCCAGGGGGTCCCCTACCGCACATCCAAATGTGGTATAACAAAATTCCTATCAACAACGAATATATATTAATAATTTATTAGTTCAGACATTTCAAATGTATGTTAATTGATTTAAATCAAATCGACGTCGTCCTTGAATATTTATTAATACGTTATTGTTTTATGTGGGAAATGAAATGTAAATAAGGAATTGACCACTAGTTCATGATTAAATTGATACTTGTTCAGGCCTAACTTAATATGAACTTAGGTATCACACACCTAATTTATTATAATTACTGTCATCTAAATAAAAGATGATGCAGATCAATTCGAATCAAATTGCAGATGTTCTGGTGGTTGTTTGCCTCCTGAATTGAACAGTTTAATTTTGTAAGCTATACGGTTCAACATGCCATCAATCGATCATCACGACTGTTCGAGTCGGTTCCTAGACGTATACCAAATATTTGTTGAAGTTTAAAGGTGAAAAATTACAAAAGAAGCCAAGATTATGTAGGGATGAAATATACATAAGACATAACATTTAAAAATCGCTACAAAAGGCTTACAACCTTGATCCTAACATTTGCATCTACATAATCTCCTTTGATTTTTTTTTCAATGTCGTAGCAACGTCACCCTGGCCCTAGCCACACATAGTAGATCCCTCCACAGAGGATTCATCAATGGATTTTGCCACAGACTCCAGTGTAAGTTTAGGCAAACTACATCTCAAACGTCTCACAGTAGGAAGAAATAATACCATCCTCCCATTCAGTTAACAAAGAGCGTTTCTTAAAGGTTATGTCATTTTGCTATGCGGATTCAGATTTGTGGAGGCCGTTCATTGGAATTTCGGAAGCAGAACTTTCTACATTACTCTAGATTTCCATTGTTGCTGGTGGGAGTGTCCCCAAGGATATAAAACAGGCAGTAGTAGGCTCCTTAGGGACGTGAAATCCTGTCACTCTCCACATCCTTAGTTCTGTTGATACTATTTGTATGCTGGCAAATGGCGTTATCAAACCATCTGAAACTCCCAAACTTAGGACACTTGTCTGTTTTTTTAGCAATAACCGGACCGGTCGAGAGGATGGGCTCTACATTCATTCTACTAGTCATACAAGTTAGAGATAAGTAGTCTCCATTCACCTTCTCTCGTCCTGAGCCCAGGCAGCGTGGGAATGTTAGGCAGCAGAGACGTGGGCTGGTCGCTCAGGCTTTCCCACACTAAGGAAGAAAGGGACACCTGCAACAATTGAGTGCATCTCGGAGAAAGGCTTCATGCAGAGCTCTCAACCCTCAGTCCTAGAAGTGTGACTTGGTGAGACGGTGTTCCATAGCTGGGCTTCTCTGCAGCATAACATTATTTATTAAAAAGTCCCAGATTTTGCGCTATCAGATATCAGTTAACTTTCTATATCCGTAGAATTAGGTCAGTTCAATAACGTGGCAGCGACATATTGCGTCGAAAGTTTTCCATATTGTTTAGATGAGCAAAAACTCATGTCAAAAGGAACGACGAAGTACGTTCTTGCGGTTTGAATGAAATACGAATTTATTTACCAAATATCATAATGGACGCATTACCTGGAATATAATATACATTGAATGGTATGTTTTCGTACTTTAATAGCGTTCCATGTACGCAGTGAACAAACAAATCGCCCGAATTGAAACTAATTGGAACGAAAGTAACAGATTATGACTCACAAAGAATACCTAAACGAAACAATGCAATTAAAGGTATGAACTCTAGTTCATATTTATTATGTCTATTCGGTGATATATAGTACTAGATAGTATTAACTACTTCACACAGAGTACAGTGTCTCGCATGCGGGATCTGTGCCAAGAACAGAAATATTCGTCGAACTTATTTGAACCGGTACATATTCGTGTGTTCTCAGTGTCCTGCTTCAATGATAACTGTGCAGAAAACCTATAAACCTATTAATGTCTCTTTTCTTATCGAATGTGAATCACTCAGTACAGAAAGGATTCCACACTAAGCTCACCAATGGTAGTCACAATTATGAGGTCAATTTTCTCCGAGTCGCAATATATCTTCATAATATTTCTATGGATACAAAACTCATCATATAACATGGGTAAGTTAATTATGTGCCAGGATCGTGTTGAATGGTATAATGATAGGAAGTATATTGCAATTTGGATTGATGTGCAACGATGATATATTCATTTTTCACATGTTCCAGCAAAACGAAACCAAGCTTCTCGGAGCACCTCAACGCAGTTACCCTTAGGCATTTTCGCCCGACTGGACAACACTCACGAAAAGATTGGCATGCCAAACCAATTAACACTGTTTGAACAATATTACAATCCAACGACTCATCCGAAGCTGAAACAGTCAGGAAGTGGCGAAAATAATTTCAACAGTGCGCGGATAAAGCTTCAAGGAGAAAGTGTTATTTTAAAGGGACGAGGACATGCTTATGAGGATAATTTGAGATTCAGCTTGTCAGGAAATGACCCCGAAAGCCGACCAAGAGATCCATTGTTATTCATTGCTTACCCAAAAAATGATGTTGAGTTTGCCGAAAAATCAGTATTATTTCCTAGCAAGCCTTTCCGTGCAGATCACAGCTATTTCTTCCATGGTACAGATCATCATCCATTCGATGCAAAACCAATTGATGACAGTTCAAACAATGGAAAAATCCTCTCAACCTCAGTGTTTGACCAACGAGGAAAATCGCAACCAAGTACAACATCACCATCTCAAGCGGAGACAACTTTTGGAAATAGCAAAGGTGGACTTCATCTTTCTCATCCGAGTTTGAATCCACGAACATCGTCTAGCCACAGCAATAACATGGAAACCTCAGATGTTAAAGTTTTATCATCATTAGATGAAGATGTTGCTGGTGTATGGCAGGGTCATTCAAACAATAAAAGGACGTCGTCAAATCTATATAATGATGAGAATATAACCTGGGAACCATATCCTTTCTCAGGAGTTTTTGATCACTTAATGGCTTTCAATAACTCTATTATTATTTTGCCCGCAAATAACGTATCGAGCAATGACAATTTCCGTCAGCTTTTCCTCGACAAAAGCCAAAGTAATTTCGATCAAAATGGCAACAGCCCCAGCGGTGGAAATTCATCAAATACTCCTTCTGCTCCATTGCTTCCAATTAACAATTTGGGAGGCTCGTATGATAATAACGAAGGTTATGCAAGAAATGAAGGGAGGATTAATTCAGAAATCAACAACCCAGAGGATTTCAGGGTCTCATCACCGCCAGAGAGGAGAGTATATCAAACCCCAGTCGGAGGGAGGTGTTACTTCGCGAGATCGGATTTGGACGGTGAGTGGCTATGTTTTTCATCGGCAATCATACAACAAGGAAAACCCGTTGCATACGTTACCGTCTCAATCGTATTATTTAGTTGTTATTTACGAAAATATGCTTTTGATGTTTCAGCAAAGATGGTTCACAAAATTGTGAACCATCTATCCAGCATCTGCTTGGTAGAAAGCTAAGATATTAGAATCCAGCATGCTTTTTGGAGTTTGAACGTTGTATTTGTGTACATTTCAATTAAAAATGTTTGGAAATATCGATCAACTTCAGTGTTTTCTATACGGCCGATTGCCTTACACCAAAGTTTAGCATATTTACTTCATTAATCAAAAGATTAGCTAATGACCGTTAGCATCTTTGACTGCACCTTCTCTTCGACCAACTTGACTGTAAGGATCTTAGCTTGCACCTTTCCTTTAGGGGGTCCGAGTGAACACCAACTGACTCCTACATGTAGATTGTCCTGGCCCATAAGCAAAGAAAAATAATTTTTGGATAATTTGTAATGATGAAACTAACGAAATACTGATTTATTAACTTTTTATCTAGCTTAGCTATAAGTTGAATCGGAAATCATTTCGTATCAATGATTCATGCGTCGTGAAAAGTTTTTGTATACGGGGTGCTCATGATAATTTTTTTTTCAGCGAAGGTGTCCTATACATTTGAGCAGGTTTATGAATTCAGAAGATGTAATACGTCGAAAGTTTACATTTACTGTGTCGTGTAAATATGTATTAACATTGCACATGCTACGAATCACCCCTCTTCATCACTTCAATAATTGTTTCAAGCAGAGTCCAATTTGGTGTATAATTCAAATAAATTCAAGTAGTGAATGCAAATACCACGAAAAGGTGAAAAATGACATTTATCAACCACATTTATACATGTTGTGATGTCAGTGCTGGGCCGTATACAAAAAAAAAAATCCCATTGGCGGAGTATATAACAGAATTAATGTGCAAAAATATGACGAAGTAATCAATAACATTAAAAAATCATTTATTTCCATCATCCAGCAATGGATTTTCAGTTCATAAATTCAACACGTAAACTTTATTATCAACAACATAATTCGAAATAGCGAATCAAAAGTTAAAATTGAATTCATCGCAGCTCATCTCTGGTAGGCCGTTGCTCCATACTTCATAGATCAACATATAATGTACAATATTATCATCAGTGATCATGCAAACAACATCTATAAATCACGGTTCAATGGGTTAGGAGAATCACGAATACAGCATGGAATTGAAAAATCACTAATACTTGGGGTTGGGGAATCCCGAATACGTGTGATGAACTTGAAAAGAACCAATAGCTGAGGAGCAATAGCTGAGGGTAACAAAACACCGCCACCTGCTGGCAATCTAGCGAAATAAAAGTTAAAAATTAATCTGTTGCATCCCGTTCCTAGTGGCCGGCCAGTTCGTTCTTCATGCTGCAAAATATAGTTCAAAAATATTAGGATGCTCCAACATGTTGTAAAGTAGGTGCACAGGTTTGCAAACGCGAATTCTAATTTGACGAGGTGAAGGATATTGGAAGAAAAAATACACATTAATAAATAATCCCGTAGGCGCGCTCAATGAGAGTTTCAGAATTATGTCTGGAACTGGAGTAAAACAACAAGAGGAATCACTATGCGATGGGTGTCTCATAAGCATAATTTTTCCACAAATTTTGTCAATGTAATTCCACTGCAAAATAATGCAGTAGACATATTATTGATAAAAACATTAGATAATTAACAACCCAAAACGTAATGGCATGCATGTGCGTGTTGAACGTGTGTGAGTGTGTTCGTACGCATGTGTGTTTGTGTGTGTGTGTGTGTGTCTGTGTGTGTGTGTGTGTAATAGTGCGTGGGTGCGTTAGTGTGTGTGCGCATGTGCGCGTGTACGTGTACGCTTGTGCTCGTCAGCATGTTCATGTGTGTGAGCGTGCGCGTGTGCTGGTACGCGTGATCGTGTGCGCGTACGCGTAGACTCGTATGCGTCTGCACGTGCGCGTGGACGCGCCCGCCTGTGCGCTGACACTTGTTCGAGCGCACGTGTGAGCGCGCACGTATTAACGCGCGCGTATGCACGCGCGAGCGTGTGCTGCGCGCGTGTATGTAATATGTGTGTATGTATGAATGCTTGTATGTATGTTTGACTTAATAGAAGATGCAGTCATTTTACCCTTATTTGGGGGTTTGCTGAGACAGGCTGTCACAGAGGGGGAGGAACAAAATCATCTGTCAAAACACCGATGAGTGTGCATGGTTTGAACTCGAGACATGCAACCCCAATAGCTGGCACGCAATTGGTACGATATCCATCAGGCCACCGCGGATGGATGTACTCTCAACCCATACTCGCAGTTACGTATTATCCTACGGGGACACAAAAGTGGCTGTAACACAATAACCGTTATCTTGTGCAGTCAGACACAATACGAACATTCAGGTTTGACATCCGCGCCAGTAGGACTCAGTAATGTAAATAAATAAGAATTTATGTGTATATTTATCTTATATTTTCCGCAGGGGTGTGCGTAGCGCTCTCTGAGTGTCCGACACTGCTGACATTGGCCGACCAGTTCCAGAACCGTCAAATAAAGGAATTCTTTCAGCTCGCGCTCTGTCGGTGAGTTGGGGGCTTGCAACAAGTATTTTTTTTTAAGTTCTTCTAATGATGGGCTAGTACAAAAAAAATAAGGAGGTATTTATTTCCGGAGGCCTATTTTGTTAGTTACCTTAATGTGAAAAGCACAGCTGAGGAGCTCCAGGAGGCGTTCAGGGTTGAAAATGACAGTTTAGAGAGCAAGACCTGAGAAATTTTGAGTAAGAATACGATACATTCAGAGATGCGTTGTTGAGATGCGCCAAAAAATTGTATGATGTGCACCAAATGGGCGGGCCTAGAAAGAAGGGCTGAGAGAAATGGAACGATGAGGCAAAACTGGCGGCGGCGCAGAAGGAAGAGCCTTTGAGGAGCGGTTTCAAGCGAAGTCGGTGGTGGCCCATGACAACTGCACAGAGAAAATATGAGAAGAGTGATGAGGAAAGCTAAGTGGGACGCTGATGTCATGTGGGACAGGCGGTTGTGCTATTATTTCGAGGAGAAGAAAAATAGAATATGGTAAAAGGTAAAGGGTAAAAATGGGGGAGAACTGGAAAAAGGAGGTTGTAAGATATGCGAACGACCGGTTGTTGTTAGTGAGCGATGATGCACATAAAAGGTGGGCCGAGCATTTTGATGAGCCGTTGAATATTGAGGATGTCAGAGAGGCTGAAATTGATGCTGTGGGTGGTGATGCACGGATACCGGTTTAAGGAAGAGTTGCAAAGGAGATACAAACACGGAAAGCTCCTGGTTTGGAGAACATTGCAACTGAGTGTCGAAGAGGAGTGGAGCAATGATTGGTAAATGGCTGATGAGGTTACTGAATCTGTGTTTTGTGTAGGGCGTGTTGCCGATTGAGTGGCGAATTGTGCACTGTTCCACTGTATAAGGGCAGAAGAGACAAAAATGAATGCTGTAACTCGAAAGACACCAGTTTATTATGTGTTTTTGTTAGGTTTTTCTGGAGAGGGCCAATCAAATGGATTAGAGACACAAGGGGTGGTGGAATTAGCGAAGAACAGAGTGGTTTCAAGAGGTACGGTGTGCAGATAAGATTTTACAGTGAGACAAGTCTGTGAGAAGTACCTTAAGAAGAGGAATGATATGTTCTGGATCTTCATGGATCTAGAAAAAGCCTTCGGTAGGGTCGGCAGAGGGACGATATGGAGGAAGCTGCGTTTGTATAGAGTGGGCGAAAATGTATTGGAAACGTTTCAGATCCTATGTGTCAGAGTGGGATGCGAGGTGAGTGCTTGGTTCACAGTAAAAGCAATACTGAAAAAAGGTTGCGTTGTCTCCCTGCCTGTTCCATCTCTACATAGATGGAGTGGTCAGGGAGTTGAACGCGAGTGTGATGGGTCTAGGTTTGGGAGCGAATGTGTGGAATTGGTAGTTGAGTCAGTTACTGTTCGCGGATGATTCTGCACTAGAGGCAGAGTGGAGCGAGAAGTTGTGTAGGCTACTGTCGGAGTTTTGTAGAGTGTGTGAGAGGAGGAAGCTTTGAGTTTGCGTGTGTAAAAGTAGAGTAAGGAAATGTTCGAGGAATGTCGATACGAGTTGTTGGAGGAAGTTTAATGTTCTGAGTTCCTAGCTCTTATGTGGAGAAGACTAAATTAATGTAAACTGGGGCAAAGTTGCGAGAGAATAAAGGGTGTAAAGTAATGAGTGTACTGAAGAGTAAAATGAGGGATAGGACGTCCAGTGTGGAAGCAGAGAGAGGGTTGTATGAGGGGGTAGTTGTCCCAACTGTGTTCTTCATAGCGCAGACTAGGGGTGTGAGAACAGAAGTGAGAAGAAGGTTGAATTATTTTTAATAACGACGTTATTCGAATTCGAACGGAATGGTGAAGAAGGTCTAGAAAAAATTAGATTAACGTGTTCTGATGGGATTCGGGAGTACAGTGAGGGTGGATGATGGGTGATTGGTGAAAGAGGGATGAAAGCGGAGGTGAGTGGATGTAGGCCTAAAGTAGATAGAATTTTGGTTGAATGGATGGCATAAAGCAGGCGTTAGGAATAAAAGATATAATGGTGAGGTAGCGAAAGAGCATGCAATTGACTTTGTGAGTTGGGAATGGTTGTGAATAGATCGTTTCGACGCTGCCCTGGTGAGGGGCGTGCTCTTGGCGTCTCGTTGAGAAACGGGATGATGGTGGGAAGAGAGGTCCCGGTTACCATGACGACGCATGGGTAAACTTGTAACCGCTGTCGGGCTCTGCTGCTGACATTGATCTCGGATCTCACTCCGGATCCGAAGTGTGTGTTGCGGTCTCCTGTCCGTACCCTTGAGCGCCAAAGGGCAACGTAAGTTGCTTTTCTGACAGCATACGCCTTGTCATCAGTCACCCCCTTTAGGGAATTCGGCACAGTGTCTGTATCTGCACTTGCATTTTGTTAGAAGTTTTTGGACCATTTTTCTCGTAACGTACGATATAGGGACTGATTATAAGGACTATGCGAAACGGAAATCGTTTGCCGTAGTATTTTCTTTCGTCAATGATCGATAGTAGGACAAACCAAATCTCGATTGGGATGCAAGCTGTTTGTGTGAGTAAATGACCACCCATTTTTTTTAAATCGTGAGGTAGAAAATATACACTGATACTCAATTGGTGACGATCTTGCATTCGAATTGTCTTATAAATTATTTTATGCCAGCACGCCCCTCATCGCAGTTTGTTCACATCAGCAAATACTCTTTCTGGTCAAAGCAGGTCGTCCTGTGCTAATTTAAAAACAATTTGTATGCAATCTTGCTCAGGATGTGATAAAAATAAAAATGGGATTGCGTTGCGGGCAACAGCTGTTCGTGTAAGGATTGTCAAATCAAAAATATCAGACCCGGTTTAAGACAACGTGAAAAGGATACCCAAATCTTTGACAAAGGTGGTATCACAGGCGGGTACAACAACCATCTGTGGATTACTATAATCCTGATGGTAGTGGCAGATTTCTGGAAAAACATCTAGGGATTCGTCGTTCATATGTTACCCAATCTTGTTCCGATGAACATGAGAAACATTGCATTACGTGCAATGGTCACCACGCCGGATTTGAACTTTATGAACAATTTGCATACTGAGTCACCTCTGCAGTTCCTCTTGGTAGATATTTAAGGAAATTTCATCAAACGCAGGACAGAATAAATGTCCAGGCGAATGAGAAAATAATATCGGAACAATTATGGCGACCTCTTCTGGCCGACCAGTGTACGTACAGGCGACCTCTCTTGGCCGACCAGTGTACGTACACACCCCAGACGTACTTGTCCTCTTGAACATCTGTTTCCCGAGGGATGAGTTTGAAGTGCCCGCTGTTATTGTTCCATTGTCACTCCATAATACAGCACAAATAATTGTGCACAAAAACTTGTATAAACTGTAATTAAACTGATTGTAATTGCAAACTAAAAAGAACCTAAGCACAATGCATGGGTTCTGGACCATCATGGATTTGGAGAAGGGCTACGACAGGGTTGACAGGAAAACGCTGGAAAGGCTGTTGCGGTTGTATGGAGAGGGTAGAAATCTGTTTGAAGCAGTCCAGAGTTTCTACATTGACAGGAGAGCAAGTGTCAGAGTGGGGAGTAAAGTGAGTGATGTTTTTACAGTGAAAGTGGGTCTAAGACAGGGCTGTGTTATGTCTCCCTCGCTTCTCAACCACTACATGGATGGAGTGGTCAGGGAGGTGAACGCGAGTGTATTAGGTTGTGGCTTGGAGCTGTTAGAAACGAATGGGCGGAGTTGGTAGTTGAGCCAGTTACTGTTTGCGGATGATACGACACTGGTGGCGGATTCAGAGGAGCAACTCTGTAGACTAGTATTGGAGCTTGCAGAGTGTGTGAGAGGGGGAAGCTTCGAGTGAACGTGGGTAAAAGTCAAGTAAGGAGATGCTCGATAATTTTCGAAGCGAGCAGAATTATTGTCCTCCTAAATGGAGAGTTATTGGAGGAAGTTCAGTGTTATAAGTATCTAGGCTCCCGAGTGGAGAAGATTAACCTAGTGGCAAGTGGAGTGAAGTCGCGAGTGAAATAAAGGTGTAAAGTGTTGGGTGCACTGAAGAGTGAAATGAGCTGTAGGACGTTGGAAATGGAAGCGAAGAATGGGCTGTATAAGGGTGTAGCTATTCCAACTGTGCTTTACGAAGCTGAAACTTGGCGGGTGAGAGTAGGAGAGAGAAAAAGGTAGAATGTCTACGAGATGAGGTGTTTGAGAAGCATAGCTGGTGTGACGCTGAGAGACAGGATCAATAACGACATGGTGCGAGTTAGAACGGCGATGGTGAGGACGCTGGTGGACAGAGTGGATTCATGTGTTCCGAGATGGTTCGGGCACATGGTGAGGATGGATGATGGGAGATTGGTGAAAAAGGGGTTGAAGGCAGAGGCGTGTAGACGTAGGTTTAGTGTAAGACCGAAGCTTGGGTGGATGGATGGTGTAAAACAGGCGTTAGGAAGGAGAGACTTGAGCGTGGATGAAGCGAGGGAGCGAGCAATGAATAGTCGTGAGTGGATGCTTTTTGACGCTGCCCAAGCGCTTTCCCGCCCTTGGCATCTCGTTGAAAGACGGGATGGTGGTTGGTGGGAGGGGGCCGGTAAACCAGTCATACTGTCGGACCCTGCAACTGACACTGACCTTGGACCGCACTCATGACCCGAAGGGTGTGTTGCGGGGTCTCCCGGCCGGACCCTTTAGCGCAAAAGGGCTAAGTTGTGTGAGTGTATGTGAGGAGTGTGAGGTGCACCTTGCAGTCGGTCACCCCCTTTCTGGGGGATGCGGCCTAGTGTCTCTATCTGCATCTGTAAGCACAATGGACGGGTAACGGTCATGTTTTTTTGGCCTCTGCACTATAATTTGGACTACTGTTGAATAGTATGACAAGGTCACAACTTCCACTCAACTCCTGGTCAGATTAGCGATTGAAATTCATCCATTTGTATGAACAAAGGATAGCAGTGCAACTATGGGGCGTGTGATATCCGAATTCTGAACACATATAATACAGTGATTGAAATTATAACCCGAGGAATGGAAATAACAGGCAAAAACAGTAGCGAAAACAGTTTAGAACACCAGTTACCGAAAACTTATTTTTTCTAGGATACCAATAATTTGGAATGGTTTACCACAAAAAGTGGTCTATAGTAAAAACGTCAACACCTTTAAAAACCGCCTCGACAAATACTGGGAGAAAAATTTACCTCCCTCCTAAGATTCAATGACGAGCGCCCTACTGCCGAGGAAGGTGGCAACAACCTTTGTTGGTGCTTTCAGCGGCCAAAACCCGTTGATGCTGGCACCACATCTAGGCTGGGCTAGCTATACACTACGAATTCAATTTTGAAGTAAAGCTAGAATGTTTTTTTAGCCCATCGTATGCTTGCCACTACAACTACAATAAAATCATAAATCAACGAAGTTCTGTTGTCACATAGCTTGAATATTAAATGCCTCTATAAAGTGCTTGTTTCGTGAAACATATCTGCTTCACTATCCAAAACTGGGGAAAAACAACCATTTCGTTTGCTTGTATTCCCAATTGAACGTAGGGTACGCATGGATTCAATTATTTAGTCCATCAGCTCGAAAGACCAAACAACGACAACAGCCAGGAGCACAGGATGCAAGATGGAACCCATCGTTACTGTGACCAAATCATCACAGGGTGATAATTTTGTCATAGAGATTCGGATGCAGACGTAAGGCCAAATCCCAAGAAGGAGGGTGGCCGACGGCAAGACGCACCTCACATTCCTTCCATGCACTCACACACATACAAAAAACGGGGCCCTTCAGCGCTAAAGGGTCCGTCCAGAATCTCGCAACACACACTACGGGTCTGGAATAAGATCTGAGCCCAGTGTCAGAAGCAGGGCCAGACGGCTTTTACTGTTTTACCCTGAGGAGTCATATTGACAATAATTTAGTCGCAGCAGCAATACGGTTCCGGAATGTACAGGCTCAAGAGACATATCGTTATGTTCGTACAACAAATCGGTACAGTTTTCAGCAAAAGATTGTCTACTCTACAAATCATAACAAATACGGTTTCAATGAACAGGTTTAAATTAAACGCAGTCTAACTTATATCAATACAATTATAAGCTTAGGAGAGGTACTACTTATTTTGAAAGCTTTGGGAAATGCTTTTTGATGAAAAGGCAACGGAAAGAAATCATTTCGATCGATGATCAAAACTAAGACAACAAATGGTGTGAAGGGAGCCATTACCAGCCAGGTAATGGACACACAAAATCAATCTTATTACTGAATTGAAAGTATTTGTTATCTTAGATATTATGAACGTGGGTAATTTTATTCATCAAAAAATTCCATTATTACTATTGGTATTGATATCAACATTTAAACGGACGACAAAGAAAAGTTACAAGCCCCAAAAAGTCAACTTACCATCCAGCCAAACAGCTGGAGAGGAGAAAGGAACCAGTCACCCGCAAATGCAGAGCTGCCGAACGAATTCCATGAGGCAAAAGTTAACAAAACAACAGCTCCAACAAATTGTGATGTTCTACATTGAATTGAATCAAATACAAACATCACAGAAATAAACCTTACACAAGATATAGGAGGCAGCTTCTTTGCGATGACAACCATGCAGTTCACACAAAGAAATACCGCCAGGCACAGGAGCAGCACCTGAAACCTCACAATCAGGAAGCCGCAATTGCGGCACGGCAGCGTAACCACATGTTGATAAGTAATACTCTAACAAAGGTAATAAATATTTGACGAACCAACACAAATGAAGAGCTGGAATGGCAAACATTCTTCAAGTTTGCCTCAAGATACTCATCTTTTGAAATTCAAATTTAGCAACCGTTCAAAGATGACTCTCAAACGTTACTTCCTAATCAAATGTCACCAAAATTTTCCAAATGTTTCTCCCATACAACATCATTCCAACTTCAAACTGGGAATTGAGGAGCAACAGCTGTCTTTTTTGCGTAAAACTTCATTGTCATAACATAGCACTATTCACACACTTTCACAAGATCCCTGCGATGGGAAGCCGTAACTGCAATGCAACTTCGTCGTTAAGTTATGGAGACGACTATTAAACGAAAGAATAAACCAACACTAAAATTATCCATCAAAATTGCGAACTCGGTTGATATCGACTGTATGATATTTACCAGCCCGGTAACCAAACGGTCAAATGGTTTCTCCTCTCATTAGACGGAAGGTTAGTTTTCGAGGCTACCTGATACCGAGAGAGACATTCAGACCGGTATTATGTCAGCTCATAAAACCGCATTACGAAAATAACACCGGAGATAACAAGGGAGTTAATCAATGATAGGTTTGATATGGAAAGTGCTACGTACGTTCCTGGCAGGGGATCAGAAGTTGTTAGTGTTTGGTCGAATTATTTTTATCCCGATATTTTCCTACAGCATGACAGAAACGGAGATGTTCTTCTGCTGTCCACCCTACCAAAGCAGCGCTTGGCTACCCGGAGGCCGTTCCTCCGTAGTAACCTTGCCCTCCAAATCCGCTCACCCCGCACCGCTCCTGCCTCCCGGCCAGTGCGGGCAGGTTAAAGTACGGCCAGGAAGGATACGAGGAGGTGTTGTTGTCGATTACCTCGACAACAACACCTCCTTGCTAATCATAAAGTTAAAGCTACGTTTCAGGACGACTGGAATTTTAGATGTTGAAGTTAGCGCGGAAGATCTACAAGTTAGAAATTCTCTGGCAGGGGGTTATTTTAAGGTAATTAGCACAGGAATTGTGACTTTTCAGAAATCGATTTCCAGTCAAGTAATCATTACACTGTGCATTTATATGGTTATTCAATTGTCTAGGTACTTGTTGATTGGTTTAAAATGCACGCATAGGGTCTCCAAATTATACGTGGTTTTCTGTTAGGCATAGATTTATTTATTCCTTTAATTTCAGAGCACTGCTGCGTGGAGATATTGCAAATTTTGATTCACGATAGTAGATAAGATTCGATTAGATAAAGGGGACTCTCGCTCCACCAGAGTTCTGACGTGACCCTCACTGAACTCCCCTCTGTAGGGCGCACAACGATAGTAATTTTCCTTCCCTCGCTCTCCTGCAAGCTGCACTTTTGGCCAGAAATCGCAAATAAACTAGACTCGAACACCTCTTCGATGTAACTAACAGCACAAAATGCATTAACAAAAATGAGTGTTATGTCGCACAAAGCCTCCCTAATCTCATGTATGAGCTTGCCGTTGCTGCGACAGTATGAGGTTGCCAGAGCGAACAGTTACACAATTATGAGGTTGCCAGAACGGACAGTTACACAAATATGAGGTTGCCAGAGCGGACAGTAACACAAATATGAGGTTGCCAGAGCGGACAGTTACACAATTATGAGGTTGCCAGAGCGGACAGTTACACAAATATGAGGTTGCCAGAGCGGACAGTTACACAATTATGAGGTTGCCAGAGCGGACAGTAACACAATTATGAGGTTGCCAGGGCGGACAGTTACATAATTTTGAAGAAGTTAGAGCGGACAGTTACATAATTATGAGGTTGCCAGAGCAGACAGTTACATAATTATGAGGTTGCCAGAGCGGACAGTTACACAATTATGAGGTTGCCAGAGCGGACAGTTGCATAATTATGAGGTTGCCAGAGCGGACAGTTACTTAATTATGAGGTTGCCAGAGTGGACAGTTACACAATTATGAGGTTGCCAGAGCGGACAGTTACACAAATATGAGGTTACCAGAGCGGACAGTAGCATAATTGTGAGGTTGCCAGAGCGGACAGTTACACAATTATAAGGTTGCCAGAGCGGACAGTTACACAATTATGAGGTTGCCTGAGCGTACAGTAACATAATTATGAGGTAGCCAGAGCGGACAGTAACATAATTATGAGGTTGCCAGAGCGGACAGTTACACAATTATGAGGTTGCCAGAGCGGACAGTTACACAATTATGAGGTTGCCAGAGCGGACAGTTACACAATTATGAGGTTGCCAGAGGGGACAGTTTCACAATTATGAGGTTGCCAGAGCGGACAGTAACATAATTATGAGGTAGCCCGGGCGGACAGTATCTAGTCACCATTCAAGATAGATTGAAGTGGCACGCTTTCTCCGTCCAATGATCCACCACCAGCGTCCACCAAGCGTAACTCAGCTCTACAACCGTCCGTCCTCTCCAAGCGTGATAAGATCCCTCCCTTCTCTTGAAAGGATGGCGAGTGGCCGTGGCTTGCCACGCTTGGTCGACCATTGGGTGGAAGCGGCTTCTCCTCCTCCTGCTCGGGTTCCCTCATCACCCGGCGTCACGTGATGAGCGCCGCGCACTGTCAGAGAGGAGCTTTTATTGAACAACCGTGAGTGAATGCAGAGCAGACCTTCACAATAATGGTTGGGTCCCAACACGTAGCACACCAGTTGATATCAGACCGGGTAGTTGAAGTATTTCGTATGTCTACTAGCAATAGTTTGATCTTATGTTATGTTCTGAAATAAGTACTTACCCACACACTTGCTCCTACGAAGAATATTTAAGTTTTTCACACGATATGTCAATCTAATAAGTTCATTACAAAACTGCGTATGAAAGAATCGGCATCGTTTTGATAATTACACTGCAAGGCAAAAACATACCCACTCAAATATATATACATAAGTGAGTCCTACCAGTGAACGTGAAAAACATAAGCAAATGACATGGTTCTCGGCGATACTTCAATAGACGAGTCATGGAACAAAGTGTAAATTGGAATAAAGCAAGAATTACAAAAAGGAGGTCATACTGGTCAACACAAACAATGCATGGGACATGGTTATGAATAATGACATAGATTCATACAAAGTTAGTGAACTAATCTTACACCATACTCACATATTCCATTATTGAGTTTTTAGTAGCCAACGAATTTGAATTCTGATCGTGAACAGGTTTCAATAGTAGTTTTGTAATGAAACAAAATTAACATTTAATTTCTGAACAATCGACAACGTGGAATAATTAGACAAGTGTTCTACAAATCTTTTTCAACTAAAAGCTTGGCAGTGATTTTGAAAATTTTAGATAGGTGAGATCGAAGCTTTTTCAGTTCAGTGATTTATTTGCGAGTCAAAAATTTTGACGGGTAATAATAGTATTTGATAACCCTGCACTGTCTAACTCGCATCCCTAAACCACTTCGTCTTGGCAGGAGTCTCTGTGAATAAGGTTGTGGAGACGTGGAGACTCTTGCTCTATATGTTGACGGACTTCTCGGCTTGGTTGGTGTTTTGGTGTAGCTTCCCTAGCAGGAACAACGGCGTGTTGGACTGGATGTTCCGTGAAACGTCGGCTGCAGAGCTAGTTGGTTTGTAGTTAGTTGTGCGTCTCGCAGCACTGTTTGTTCGCTGTTTGGTCGGGAATGGTAAAGTTTGAGCATGTGGTTGAAGGCTTCATGTTGTCTATTTAGGGAGAGGTTTGACTCGATTTTTACACGACTCACATCTGGCAAGGTCATTATGATCGAAGTGTTTTCGATGAGTTCGTTCCTACTTACTGCGATGTAGTGCTTCTTGCTGCAGTGCTCATTTGAGCCACCATCCTGGGCGTGGAAGGTCAGTCGTTTTGCAATAGTGCACTCAGTGTATCCAATGTAATATGGATTGGGAGATTCACAGTTCTCCACAGGGCATTTAGTTTTGTATACTACATTGGACATCTGAAGCAATTCCCTGCTGGCGTTGACATTGTTCTTCATAAGGAGGTTGCTGACCTTCTTGTTCAGTAGTAGATGTTCAAGGACAATTCGTTTCGTGGGTTTGTGCATGTTATTCTATCACGAAATATGCTTCATAGGACTCTCTCGTCGATTTTGTACTGAAGGTTCACGTGATTCTGCTAATTAAGTTTATGCTGCTTTCGCTTCTCTCCTTCAACTTTGCTCATTTTTGTATCTCCCGCCTCGTCGTGGCAATTATTATAACGTTACGAGTCTTCATGTAATGTAGCAGACATCCCGTCTAGCTCAGTTGCCCCATGAATATCAGATAGAATGAGGTACCGTTTTCTCTGCCGTTTATGCAAACAAGCAGAGAGGGTGATGACATCATGTTTATATGAACTGCACTCACTAAATCGGGGATGTCATCACCCTCCCTACTTCTTTGTATGAACTGCAGAGAAAACGGTACCTCACTCTATACGATATTCATGGGACAACTGAGCTAGACGGGATGTCTGCTACATTACACGAGGACCTAACCCTAAAATCATTTGCCATG
>SDVV010002629.1:0-22622 GCA_016164225.1 Gammarus roeselii
CTCCTTACCAGAGTCTTACCATTGTTCACCAACTTGCCATTAGGATTACCATTTGACTTACCATTTACCATACCCTTTGACTTACCATTTGAATTACCCTTTGACTTACCGTTTACCTTAACCTTTGGGCACTGAATAAATTTTTTCCCCCACCCCAAAGTGTTGATCAACTTCTTGAAAGTGCAACATTTGTTTGCAACTGCAACTAGGGAAGGCTTGGGGGGAGGGGGGATCTCTTCAACTTTATTTAGTGTTACAGTGTGCACTTGAACTGGAAAGTTTTCCACTTCTGGAGTTCTACGATGTTCTTGGGTCCATGCCACCTCAGGTGACTTGACTTGAGTTTCCTCGCGCTTACTCCTCGAGTTATCAGGTGTGCGGGATTTTGACTAGTGGGAACATAGTGCCATTTAGCATTAGGGAGAGCTTTCTTTATGTCTAGCTTCCGGTTTTGCATGTAAGCCTCTAGGGAGCTTGCTGAGTGGATCCAACCCAAAGCAACTTTACTATCTGACCCCTTGTGAATAGCTTCAAAGTTGACTTCCCTTTCATAAGCCTCACATACATACCTGGTCAGCCTTCTTCCAAGTAGTGCTGCAGTCAATTCCAATCTTGGAACAGAAAGCGATTTTTTAGGTGCAATCCGTCCATTGCCATCAGCAGTGTTGCCTTACCTTCACTGGCCCCATATACAACAGCTCCATATGCTACTGTGGAGGCATCTACTAAGGTGTGTAGGGTCACTGACTTACCAATTTCTGCGTTGCGTTGATGGGTTTGTCACCCATCATTGAGAACTCTTTCTTGATCTTCTCCCAATTTACTTCAATGGATTCTGGAAGATCATCATCGCAACTCACTTTTGACTGCCAAATTTTCTTCATTAGTAATTTAGCTTTAATGGTGATGGGGGTCATTAATCCAAGGGGATCAAACTGTTCGGCTAAACCCCGCAAGATGGTTCTGTTAGTTAACATACCTGATTAATGCTCTTTGGGAGCTACTGCTAAGGTGTCCTAGACTATGTCCCATCTGAGTCCCAGGACAGGAACAGTGGGTCTGACATCCGACTCACCTTCCCTTTCTTTAATCATTTTGAGCTCTGGGTCATTTGTTGAGGTTGTTGAGGTTGAGCCCAGCTTTAAATAAGATTTCCTTGGGTGAACCATGGAATTCTTTTAACTCATTCCGTGTTGATGCTGTGATCCAGAGGTTATCCACATAGATATTCCTTTTGATCTTATAAGTAATGTCCCTTTGTCTTTCATACTTTTATAAGTGGTGATCAATGGTTGCGTTAAGTACAAATTGAGAGCAGGTTGCACCAAAGAGGATGACCTTGAAGCGATAAGTGTCTATGGGACTGTCAGGACCGTTGGGATCTCTAGACCATAGAAACCTAGTAAAATCCCTGTCCTGCTCATCTAACCCTACCATCAGGAATACCTTTGCAATATCAGGACAGGAAGCTAGCGCCCCCAATCTGAATCGCATCAACATTTGGGGTAACTCAGGGACCATGGATGGTCCAGAGTACAAGCAATCATTCAGACTTACTGCATCAATGTGTGGTTTAGCTGAACAATCAAATACCACACGCAGGGGTGTTGTCGAAAAATCCTTCTTTACTGAATGGTGTGGAAGATAATGACAAACATCCATCGGTTTCATGTTACTTACCTCTTCGATGAAACCTTTCTACAACTGTTCTTGCATTACACCGTCATAGAGCTTCAGGAGTTCATGTTCTGACCACAAACGCTTGAGATTTCTTACCAGTCTTCCCTGGGCTGAACGATAATTGATTGTCAGCTTGGGATGAGATGCCTTCCACGGCAGTCTAGCTACATACTTACCCTCAGAGAATCTGATGCTTCTGTTGAACTGCTCTTGGGCTGCCTTATCATCTGGGCGAGCTTCTTCTGGCAAAATGCCGATGATATCTAGCTTCCACAACAGGTCTACATCTCTTCCAGTTTCCTTGATGACTACAACCTTGAGTGCAGTGATTACACTTACCTGGGGGGATGCCAACTCTCTGCTTGCTATGGGTCCAGACAATATGTCTCCGAGCTTTGATGATATTATTGTAACCCTTCATACTGTTCTTTAGGAATGGTGAAGGCATAATAATAATCTGCTGCCACGAGCATGTCTACAGGGTAGTGGATTGTAGTGTCAAAACAATCAGTCAGGTTACGTCCCTTGGCTGTTAACCTTTAAGCAAGTTCATTTACTCCATTCATGTGGAGTCTTTCAGCTCGAGTGTCAACCACTATCACATGCATGGATATGTTCTCATGTGTTGGCACATCAATTGTGACTGCGGTGATGTCAAACTCAGTTTCATTACCTTTACTTTCGAAACCATGAATGGTCAGGGTGGTATGTCGACATGATGTGTCACCATTGCTCAGTATTATTCTTTTAATGAAGGATCTCTGCGCGCCCCGATCAAACAAAGCTCGCACAAGCTTTTATCCATCTTTGGTTCTCAAACTTACCATTGCTGTGGGTAGGGCAGTTGCCTTCCCACATCCTGCTGCCAGTGCATTAACAGTAGCTTCACTAGCAGGACCATTTGCTGCAGGACCAGTAGCCACAGCAACCATACCTTTCTGATTACATGAAGACTTGTCATCTGACTGTGGATACTTACCTCTTATATTACATAGAGCACCATGGTGACCAGTCATTTTACATATTTTGGAGAATGGATTATTTTCAGAGCAATCCGTTGCTCTGTGGCTCACCTTGAAGCACTTGTAGCAACGGCACAGCTCAAATACTCGTGCTTTCCTTGCCTCGATAGTCTATTGTTTTGTGCATCATTACACAGAGTGATCTGCTGAACATGGACCACAACCAGAAGTTCCTATCTGAAATGACCCAACAGTGCTCAGGGGTTTGGAGTTATCCCCCTGATTCCCTCTGGAGCGACTTTTATTCTGTGCTGATCTTTGAGTGCCAGCAGTTGGCCATTGCTTCCCAGAATTTTGGGATTTACCTTATTTGTCACAGTCTTCAATTCTAACTTTGACTTCTCGCAGTGCCACACAAAAATTTTTCATGTTCCAGGCTTCAATTTTTTTTATTGTGACCGTTGCAAGCTTTTAAAATGGTGGGAGGTAGTTTCCTCTTGAGCAGGTTAACTAAGATGAAGCTGCAATTTGTGCACTTGTTGCAGTCTATCCCTGCAGTCTCCAAGTGACACAATTGAGCCTCCATCCTTTGTTTGAACTCCTGCAGGGATGCTAAGGATCCCGAACTTGCTTGAATGTCATCTAAGGCATGAAGATTAGCTATTTTTTGCGTGACTCATCTCCAACCTGTTTCTAGAGCAATGCCACTGCTTGAGGGTATGCTTCATTTGTGGGTGTGAAACCCATCAACACACATTAGGCAGAACCCTTCAACTTGCTACTTAGATAATGGAATTTCTCAGACGGTTCCAAATCCAGACTCTGATCAATAGTTTTGAACGACTGCCAAAAACTATTGAACGAGAGTATGCCCCGGAGAACTCCATTATATCTAGAGTTGGTAATTTCACTCTTGCTGCTCTCCTTGTTTCACTAACAGATGGAGTGGCGTTGCTAGGTGGACCAACTCTTGTTTTATCCATCAAGCGGTTGCACTTTGTGATGAGCAGCCTTATCTCGTCTAACTCTTTCACATTATCCGCTGCCATATTGTAAAGTGCGGCTTCGCTGACTCTTTCATCACTTACCTGGATCTCTTGAATCTGCTCTTGCAGCTCCAATACTTTTGGATTTGCCCTTCAGCTAACCTCACGTTCATACCTAGAGCATCTAAATTCTCTGGGACACTGAAGGGGTCTGCATCACAACACTGTTTCATCTTTGGAAGCCGTGAGGTTATGAAGCTCTTATACGCCCTTTTGCTACGAATGAGACCATCCATGGTTGGCGCCATCCTGAGATCCTTGGATATTTATCAGTTGCAGAATAAAATTTTAACGTTGTCCGTTCACTTATGGAGTCTACTTGACTAACTAGTCAACAAATTCCACCTTTCTCAAATGTTTCCAGAACCTGTCAGTGAGAAGCACACTACCTTTCAAGGCATAGAAACAGAGAAGAAAATTAATATATTGGCTCTTGGCTTTGGTTTTGGTTAATTACAGACACTAACGATCTACCATATTATGTTCTTGTTGGTTGAAATACCCCCTTTTAGGAATGCTTCCAAGCCTATCACGCGAGAAGTCACTACTTATCAAAAGCACAGCATCAATCTAGAAAATGATGATTTCTTCACAGTGCTATTATCGACCACTCCTGATAGCATCTAGACAAAAACATAGGTCTACTTTATTTAACTACTTGTAAATTAAAATTGTGTCTTCCAAAAAGGTTTCCAGAACTTATTCTAGGTAAAAGCACACTACTTCTTAAAGCACGGACAACAAATAATAAGCCAAACTTCAAATTGACACCATTTGCTATCAGGTTTAACATTTTTTTACGGCATTTGCTATTTCTCTGTTGATAACTGAAACTGTCATCATTTGACAAAGTAAACTCCAATGATAACTAGGGTTGCACTCAAACTTTGTCAACCAAGGCTAACCTTGAAAACTAAGATATCAAACATCAACATCAATTATCTACATTTACCATGAGCGAGTAGAAACATGGCTCTTCCCATTATAATGTTAACAAAATGATAACTTACTGATTTTACTAAGCTTCACATCATTAAAGATAGAACATCAATTCAGTGTAACCATAATTCCTGCCCTGAACTTGCCTATGTGTATAAATGACAAATTCAATTGATTTCCTGAATTTCTAGGAAATATTTATCTAAAAACATTATAATAATATATCACTGCTTATAGCTTTATATTCACACTGGACACTTTATCACACTGGGCACTCAACTTTTTCAAGATGGCGTCGTCATCATGACACTTGGCTGATGCTGTTTTCTGAACGATGGCGGCCTGTTCAAACGATCCTGTTCTCGATTTAACTATTATGTTGGAAATTATTTTCTTTCCCTTATCACATCTTACAGATCTTTTCATATATTATATCACACACCTTTGAATGGGATCGACACATCGCTATAATACATATCATTGAATTGTATTATGAAACTCACTTGGATTTCGGCGGGATTTCTGTCTTCACGTGTGGACACCTCAAGGGCGTCCTCTTTTTGTTGTTCAATACGCTGTCACTGTTTAGACAACTAATGATTCTAGTGTAACTACAGCTGATAAATCTAAGTAACTCAAGTTAGTTCTTTCTACTGCTACAGTCACTCAACTATTCTAGTCTCGAGGTCTCATAGCCTATTGAAAAATTGTTCGCGGTATCCATAGATATGTCGTGATATCCTGAGAGAGCACCGAAATTATACCGACACTCGCCATTGTTCGGAACACACTGCCGGCCCTAAGGCTAGTAACCCAAGCGGTTATCGCCTTCAAAGTACCAGCAGGCCGGCGTCAAGAATTACGTACTCAACTTCAGGACATTTTTGTCATATAAATGGTTTACTTCAAACTATAACAATTGCCATGTACGCTTTCTTACCATATTTTACTCATATTATCCTAAAAAATCACGATATGCATTCAACTACTAGAAAATCTTAGAACGATATACTTCCAAGCTTAAGGGAGATACCTTTACTCTTTACTCACAGGGAAAACATCTAGGCGGCAGCACAGAGCGGGAATACCATTGGAAGTTGAGAAAGAGATGGGAAGGGGAACCATCAAGGACCACTGCCACTCACCACACATTCCAAAAACTCCAGATGTCCACGTCATACTGATCTTGATGGTTCCAACAATATACAATTTACAATTTTCCTTCCTCCTACGAGGCATTGTGGGTTTCTTTCCCCACAACTTTTCCTCCCAGCCTAACCTAACCAAGGGGTACGTGTTTCTAACCCGAGGGGCAAAGGAACGTATTTCTAACCGCGGGACAATCGTACGTATTTTTATAGGGTACGTAATAGCGTTTTTTCAGTGTCCATGGCAGTTCATTGAAGTTTCATTAAAGTGAAAGTGAACCTGTAAAATGGTGAGCTTCATGACTGATATGGCAGTGGCGGATATGACAAAGGCTGGTCTGAGTGAAGGATGCTATGATTGTGGCGCAAATGCGCGTGGGCTGGACAATTGCTTAACGCGAAAGCACGTATGCCGAATAATTTTTAGCTGTTATGACAGTGTCCTGCCATGAAGGTGAGCTGAAGTGAAGTGGCGATAGTGCGCGTGAGCGGAAATAATTTTAGCGCGAATGCTGGGCTCCCGAATTGTCTGGCATCAATCAGGTCAGGAATTGAGTCTCTTTGTCGACATTCGTTGTGACAACGAAGTTAAAACAAAAGATAGGGTTAACTTTAGAGCCACTAAAATAAATGACTTTTACCGTTGAGCCTCAGAGTTGAATAAAATTTCCCTTGTTCTTTATAAGTGTTTATAAGTGTAAGAAGACAGCAACAAACAGTTTGGCCCAATCTAGGTTGCCTTTTGATAGCATGAGAATGGGTTCTGAACTAGAACGTCTGTGAGCGCTTCATGCGCCATTTCTGTTTATTAAAACAACAAGAAAGTGAACAATTTAGCTATTTAATAGCGTGACTTGAACGTTTCTTTTGTGTTGCTGTTAACAACCTCCGCTGGAAGTATGTTCCATTCTTCGACAACTCTTTACGTGAAGAAATTGAGCGTGATGTCGAATGAGAAACGACTCCCAACGATTTTGTAATTATTATTCCTTGTCACTCCGCTCGCATCTAGAGTGAAAAGGCTCACTCGGTCGACGTTTTCCTTACCATTCCTAATCTTCCACACCTCAATCGTGTGACGTGCGACTCGACGCTTCTCTAGTGAATAGAGATTTCGTTAACGTAGTCTGTCTTTGTACAATTTATTACCCTGCGAAGGGATAAGTTTGGTAGCTCTTTTGAACCTTCGTTAATTTAATAACGTCTTTTCTAAGATATCAAGATCAGAAATGAACGGAATTCTCGAGATGCGGTGTAACAAATGCATTGGATAACTCAAGAATACTGTGTCTGTTTATGTTCGAGATGGTGCGGGATATCATTCCTAGCATTTGGCTGTCTTTTTTGGCAGCATCGTTATATTGCCTGCTGCCTTTTAAGTCGTTGCTAACGATGCGGATCTATGTGCATAACTTACCATTTGTCTACATTCATTTTCATTTGCCACTTTTCTGACCAATCAACAATTTTGTTCAAGTCCAATTGGATTTGCTGGCACTCCAGTTTGGTTTGCACTCTTTCTTCTATCATAGTATTGTCTGCAGACTTGCTAATGTTTGAGAGCACATTTTTATCGAGATTGCTTATGAATAATACGAAGATAACTGGATCTAAAACGGATCCTTGCGGCACACTGCTTGTAAAATTTCCCGAAAGGGAGGAAGCACCGTTAAGTACAACTCGCTGCCGTCTGTCCGCGAGCTAACATGTTATCCAGTTATTAAGCTCACCTCAAATACCGATGCTGTACAATTTATCAACTAACTAAACGTTCGTTGGGGAATTAATCGAAAGCTTTTTGAAAATCAATTTAAATTATTTCGATTAGAAATGTTTGTGTTGTGAATTTCAATTATATTCCTGAAAAAAATGAGCAGGTTCGTAGGACAGGAACGATTGTGTCTAAAGTCATGCTGAGAGTCGCTAATCAACTTGTTTGGTTATGAAATTTCTGCAATTTATCCGTTATTAATCTTTCCATCAACTTGCTATTGACTGATGTGCGACAAATTGGTCGATAATTGCCGGGATACTTTTTGTCACCTTTTTTTACAAATTGGAGTGATGTTGGCCTTTTTCCATTGAGAGGGGTAAGTGGAATTTGTGACGGATTGAATTAAAAGGTTTGATAAATGTTCGGCGATTTCGTTTTTGGTTCCATTCAAAATTTCGGGATGAACTTGGTCTGGGCTTGAAGATTTTGTTACTTTAATTGATCTATACATTTGCTTACTTCGGCAGGGGAAATGTTCACTGTGTTGAGGGTTTCAATTCGGTTTTGCGCTGTGATATCCTCAGGATTGGATTAGGAATATCCGGATTCTCTAAGGTAAATACAGAGCAGAAGTCATGATCAAGTATGACACTTATTTTAGTGCCTTTCATTTTTAGCTCACCAACATCGTTCTCAAGGAGATCAATTACGGATCTTAATTTTTTTGCTTGAAATATAGCTAAAAAACAGTTTGGTAATAGTTTGTCATTTGCCGCAATTTTTTCGTAATCTTTCCTCCTACGTTTCAGAACCCTCTTTAAATCTCTGCTGATGCTGCTGAATTCGTATTTTTGCAGCATTGTCATGTGGGTGTTTCGGTTTTATCGAGTGCTTTGCTTTCTTTTGCGACTGAAGACGCTGCAATTCTCCTTTCCAGTACTTAGGCTGATTGACTGCTGATTGCCTGCTTATGCGCGGGATATGCTCATATTCTACATTTTAAGTGCAGTCAAAAAAATGTGTAGCGATTGATTGCCATGTTGTCCGAGGGTTATACTTGATGACGTCATTGACTCTCGTAAGCAGTTACAATTAGCTAATCTGAAGTTAGGGACTTTTTCGGAGTTTACGGACGTGTTCAACTCGAGCTCTATCATAACACGGAAACAGTTATGGTCGCTAGTTCCGGTTGGTTCGCCCACTTCGACGTTCGTGACATGAGAGTCGCTTGCACGAAATAGAAGATCAAGAAAATTGCTACCCCATGTAAGTGCCTATTGTCAGCAAAATCAATCAGACGTGTGCCAGTGGCAGTATATTCGTCTGTTTTTCAATCAGTGTCAGGAACAATGAAGTTTCCAAGCACTATACTGTTTTGTGTTGTAACTATATCGATTAGGGTGTTGTAAGGGCGCTACCATCTGCAACCTTGCTTTTGGGGGACAATATACGAGGTGGATTTGATTTTTTTCTGTGTACCGACTACTTGGATTGATACTATGTTAGGTCTGCTGCTTGGAATAGTGACTTCTAATATTTACAGTGTTTTTCATGAGGAACAACATTCCTCAACCCTCTCGGCATTGTCTCTCTCTGTTAAATTGAGTAACCGGGGAGAGTGAATTCGCTTAAATAGTGTCTGGTGCTCAACTTCATGCACGATTCTGTGAATGCAGGGATGACTAATTCTTTGATTTTGCCTAACTAACTTTTGACGTTCACATGGTAACATTTGAGAGTACCATTAGTCACATTAACTTGACTTTCTTTACATGTACGGCTTCTGTTTTGAAACGTTGTGGCCTAGCCAAAACTTTTGTTTCCGTTTATACGGATTGTGCCAGAGAAGCAGTGACTTCAGCCTCTAACTTGAATTGGATTGATGTGAGGAACTCTTTGGCTATGACCTTCGGTGATGTTTTGATGGGTTCTTAGTGTTGCTATACCTGGCCCTAAACTCTTTCATAGCTAACGTCAGATCAACCCCTTTCATCTCCGCCAACTTTCATATCAGCCACAAGATATCTCGACCACCAACCTACGGTACCATTTTTTTAACAGCGAACATCCATAGCATTCCTCAGTCTGACCAGCTACTGTCATAACCGCACACGCTTATCAGCCACGAGTTGTTCCACTAACCGACCTAAGGTACCATTTTACTGGTTATCACTTTAATGAAACTTTTCCTCCCTACCTAACCTAACCTAGGAGTACGTGTTTCTAATTCGCGGGGCAAAAAAACGTATTTATACCCGGCGGGGCAAACGTACGTACTTTTCTGAGGTACGTAGTGCCGTTTTTTCAGCGGTTATGACAGTTTATTGAATTTTCAATAAAGTGATAACTGGTTCGACTCGGGGCTGATATGACAGTGGCGGATATGACAGTGGCTGCTCTGAGTGAAGGATGTTATGATTGTGGCGCAAATGTGTGTGGGCTGAACCATTGTTTAGCGCAAAAGCACGTGTCCCAAAAGATTTTTAGCGGTTATTACAGTGTACGGCAGTGAAAGTAAGCTGAAGTGAAGTGGCGATAGTGCCTGTGGGCGGAAATAATTTTAGCGCGAACGCTGGGCTCCAGGCTCTTGTACTTGTTGTGTATCTAGTGTTGGCACGGGTGGTGGCCGGTAGTTCATTTCGTCGGGCACTGCTAGAGGAGTTGCGGGTTGGATATCGGGTACGTTTTTTGTCTTATTTCGGAGGAAAGACCAGCGCCGATGTTTTAAGGATGTTTTCGAGGGCTCACAATAAAGTGTATACTATGGGTGATTTCAACGTAAATCTGCGTCAGTATAATAGATCAAATTCAGTTGCTGACAAATGTGATAATTTCATTTCGCATGGTTAACATTTTTTGCTGACGATGTTAATAGTGTAACTCGTGAAGCTGTCATCATTTCCAATGTCTCCGACCATTACTCAATTTTCATTCAAAGCAGAATTCTCATGAATACCGTAATCAGACTTTAATTAACTATCGTAAATATAACGACCGTAACATTCAACGCTTTAGGGAGGCGCAGAGAGCATACCACTTTAATGGAAACTCAAATGATGCTTCACGAAGTTCCATAGCATATTAATTGATCAGTTCTAGGTGCATTTTCCTCTTACAACTGAAGAGCTCAGCCACATAACTAGCTAAGAATCAAAGAATCAGTGCTGGACACCTGGTTTACTTGCCTCATAAACGAGAAGAACAGACTGTACCGCAGATACAACAAAAATCCCATCACTTGTTGAGGTGAATTTGAAAGATACAAAAATGCTTTCATTAAACTAAAAAATATTGTTCGTGAAAACAATATTTAAAATCTGATTGAGATCTCTCAAATAAATAGCATAAAAGGCTGTAAAATCACGTAACGTTCTAGGAAATACGAAACTTCGAATCCAATAATTATCGACGGTGAAATTATCACTGATCCACAAACGATTTTAAATCCTTTCAATAATTACGTCAATGACATTCATGATACTCAAAGTGAATCAATTATCAGCAACATGCCTTCTGAACATTAGTTCGATAATGCAATTCCTGAACAGCCAATCTTCAACCCTACCGACCCACACAAACAAAAGTAATCAATAATGGTTTGAAAAACAGTTGCAACACTGGCTGGGATAACATCCCAACTAATGTAATTAAAGCTATAAGCAGTCGCAGCATTAGCTAGGATAACATCACAACTAATATAATTAAAGGTATAAACAGTGCAGTACTGGCTGGGATAACATCCCAACTAATGTAATTAAAGCTATAAGCAGTCGCAGCACTGGCTGGGATATCATCCCAACTAATGTAATTACAGCTATAAACAGTTGCAGCACTGGCTGGGAAAACATCCCACCTAATTTAATCAAAGGTATAAACAGTTGCAGCACTGGCTGGGATAACATCCCAACAAATGTAATTAAAGCTATAAACAGTTGCCGCACTGGCTGGAATAACATCCCAACTAATGTACTTAAAGCTATAAACAGTTGCAGCACTGGCTGGGATAACATCCCAACTATTGTAATTAAAGCTATAAACAGTCGCAGCACTAGCTGGGATAACATCCCAACTAATGTAATTAAAGTAATAAACAGTTGCAGCACTGGCTGGGATAACATCCCAATTAATGTAATCAAAGCTATAAACAGTCTCAGCACTGGCTGGGATGACATCCCAGCTAGTGTAATTAAAGCTATAAACAGGTGCAGCAATGGCTGGGATGACATCCCAGCTAGTGTAATTAAAGCTATGCACAGTTGCAGCACTGGCTGGGATAATATCCCAGCTAGTGTAATTAAGTTATAAACAGTTGCAACACTGGCTGGGATAACATCCCAATTAATGTAATTGAAGCTGTAAACAGTCGCAGCACTGGCTGGGATAACATCACAATTAATGTAATTAAAGCTGTAAATAGTCGTAGCACTGGCTGTGATAACATCACAACTGATGTAATTAAAGCTATAAACAGTTGCAGCACTGGATGGGACAACATCCCAACCAATGTGAATAAATCTGTAAACAGTTGCAGCACTATCTGGGATAACATCCCAACTAGTGTAATTAAAGCAAACAGTTGCAGCACTGGCTGAGATAACATCCGAACTAATGTAATTAAAGCTATAAACAGTCGCAGCACTGGCTGGGATAACATCCCAACTAGTGTGATTGAAGCCATATCTGGAACTACTGTAGCTCCTTTGACCCAACTTATCAATAAGTCACTCATGCAAGGAATTTTTCCTGATGCACTCAAAATCGCAAAAAAATAGTCCAATTTATAGAAATACAAGCAAAACTGACAAAATTATTATCGCTCGGTATCAGTCCTGCTCGTCTTGAGTAGAGTTTAAAAAAATCACGATAGACTATATACTAATTGTGTCTCATATAACCTACTAGGCCAAAATCTTTTTGCCTTTCAGGCTTTCAGGAATACAGAGAATGCTCTATTAAAATTCGCTAGAGACGTTGTTGAGGGTCTGATAATGGGAAAGTCATTCGTGCATCTTTTATGGATCTATGAAAAGCCTCCGATCGCGTGAATCATGAGATCTTGGTCGCGAAATTACAGCATAATGGAGTTAGTTCCCCTGATTAGAGCTGGATGGAATGTTTCTTCTCGATAGAAAAGAACCTAGTGAGTTGGAATGAGCGAGTATCATCTGTCAGTAGGCTAAATATAGATGTTCCGCATGTGTCGATCCTTGGGCCTTTGCTCTTCCTTATCTCTATAAATGACATTCCAAACACTAGCGATAGGTTATCTTTTGCACTTTTGTTGATGATACTACAATTTATTTGATCGGAAAAAATCGCAATGATACCATTACTATATGAATAATTAATTGGATCACATTTCAAACTGGTTCACATCCAACAAGCTGACGCTAAATGTCACATGACGCAGGTCATGATATTTTCCATGAGTAAAATACCCATTCCTAAAACACAAGTCGAATTGAAATGTCAACCGGTTGCATATGTAACAAAAAAAAAGAAAAGTGTAATAGAAGATGAGAAATGGAAAAATCACGTTTCTTTGTTGCCGAGAAATTATCCCAATCATGTGGCATCCTTTAAAAAATTAGAAATTGTCTCAAGACTGATTTCAGCAAAACATATTTTATACTAAAGCCTTATTCATCCGTTTCTGACGTATTGTGTAAAGGTGTATGCCTCTTCCTACAAAACAAACCCAAGACCTATCGTTCTTAGTCAAAAGCCCGTCATCAGAACACTGTGTAGCTACTAGACTGTGTACCTGGTTATTCCCATGGTGTAGAGGAGCCTCAAGTTAGTTCAATGTTTCCGTGGATCTTCTTAATTTATTAAATAATATTCTGTGTTACCTTTCTTTTATCATTTAATTCTTCCTGGCTTAGATTCTAGCTGTTTCAATGAGCCTGGACAATAATTTGTTAGACTTCATCGACCCTGATACCAACCATCTGAATGTTCTCTACCCTGATCTAAATACTGAAAGAAATAGTGAATATTATAATGAAGATCCTTTTAACAGATTAGACTGCAATACTAAAAAAATCAGGACGAACTTATCTTTTTGTTACCCCAGAACATCAGATCACCATTACCTAAAAGGAACATTTTTCACTCATTTATCTAATCATTATTTTGTAAATTCGATGCAGTCAACTTCACAGAAAGCTGGCTCCAAGATGACACAAAATATTTAATTCATTAAAAAAATTATAATTACTTCCACTCATTTAGAATTGATGGTAGACGTGTAGGAGCAATAAGCACCTATATTTCTTATAAATATACCTCTAATTTTGTAGACTATTGTACTGTCAGTATGCCATACATCGAAACACTTTTCGTTGAAATTAAACTGAAAATATATGTATGATCATAGCAACAGCTTACAAGCCACCATCTGCCAACCCTAGTCTATTAATTAACTGATTGGATAATTTTTCCAATCGTGTAACAGCATAAAGACTGATCATCTTATTCTATGTGGAGATTTTAATTTAGATATTATGAAATACGATTACGACAACAATGTTTTAGAACTCCTATGCTCCATGAACAGCCTTGCATCATTACCACTGGTATCAGAACCAAATAGAATAGACAAAGTCAGAGATAAGGTCACCCTAATAGATAATATCTTCATCACAAACCCGCATAATTATAACTCTGGCATATTAATATCTGATATATCAGACCATTTGCCTATCTTTGTAATTCTGAATAATATATTGATGAATGAAGCAAATGAAAAATACGAGCAAATAAAATGCAGAATAATTAATGATGTACCAATAGGAAATATGTATGCCAAGTTGAATTAAAATGATTTTCAGTGAGATCATATATGTAAATGATTTTGATTTTGCTATGAAACCATTAACCTCTATAGTAGATGAAAGTTATCATTCTGGCCGTCATTTGAAAACAAAAAACAGTCTCTCCAAATGACATAACGAGAACCTGGATAAATGTTCATATTAAAACAGAAATAATAACACGGTATCATTATTTTGCTTTGTTCCTGCAAGGACAATGCGAAAAGTTACTTACACCCAATTTAGAAACCGTGTTAAAGGTTGGATTCGATCTTCTAAACGAACTTACTACGAAAATACATTTTCTGTATACAAAAAAGATCTCAAACGAACGTGGTAGGCGATCAATAACATACCTAGACCACATAACAACAAATATAACCATGTCTTAAAAAAAATCATTGACAATAACGAATACTTAGAAGATCAAGAGAAAGCTAATATACTAAATAAATACTTTGTGAAAGTCTAGAAAAATATTGCCAATACTATTAGTACCAATGAAAACGACCATCTCAAATATCTAGTGAATGAAAATTTTGTTAATTCATTCTATTTTTGTTAAATAAAATGATTTCTTTGAAATCATAAATGTAAATGACTTTGATCTTGCTATGAAACAATTAATCTCTATTGTAGATGAAAGGTATCATTCTGGCCGTATCTAAAAACAAAAAACAGTCTCTCCAAAAGATATAACGGGACTCTGAATAAATGTTCATATTAAATCAGAAATTATAACACGGTTTCATTATTTTTATTTGTTCCTTCAAGGAAAATACGAAAATACACATGTAAAGATCTAATCAAAGCTTTTAGGGGAACAGTCTGTGCTTGTATTATAATCATCGGTGGATTAGAGAAGTATCGATTTTTTTCTGTTGTATAATGTTGTATAATAGCCTTGTAGCCGAAACTTTAGAATCTTGTTACCGTATCCACCGCGTGTCGTAGAAGGCGACTAAAGGGGCGCCCTGTAGCCGCGAGTAGAATCGTGCTACCGTAACCCTTGCGTGTCGTAAAAGGGGACTAAACGGGGCTGAGCGAAGGGGCTAGGAATCCCGTTCTCTGTTAAACCTTTCCTCGGAGACGGCAAGATGAGCGGGGGGAGGAGAGACACACGCCTCTCCGAACCTTATTGTTAGGGTCGCTGAATGTGCGTGACTGTAGTACGAATGATGTAAAGAGGAGGGAGATTGGTGAGATGTTTGTGAGGAGGAAGTTTGATGTGTTGGAGTTCAGTGAGACGAAGTTGAAAGGTAAGGGCGAATGTGAGTTTGGTGTGGTAAGTGGAAGAAAGTCTGGTGTAGAGGAAGGTAGGGCACGAGAAGGTGTGGTCGGTTGGCTAGTAGCGCCACCGAATGGAAGGAGGTGTCCTCAAGATTGATGTGGGTGAAAGTTCAGTTAGGCGTAGAAAGATGGGCATTTGTGAGTCCTTACGGACCTGGCAGCGAGAGGAGTGAAGAGAAGAGGGAGCAATTCTGGACTGAACTGAGTGAGTGTATTGATAGTTTTGGAGTTCATTTCAATGTAGTTGTACTGGGTGATCTCAATGCGAGAGTTGGAGATGTAGTGGTGGAGAATGTGATAGGGAGGTATGGCGTTCCCGGTGGAAATGACAGTGGAGAAAACCGGATATTATTATTATTAAATCATCAATTTCCATCGTCTAGCAATGGGTTTTCAATACATATGTATAATACATCAAACTTAGGTTTCATATGCGCTATTTAAATTAGCGAAACGAGAGATAAAGTGAATTTGTGACAGCACATATCCTGTCGGCGGATGGTTTGTAGCTACTTCATGTTTCAAAGAATAATTCACAATACATGTTATTGAAAATCTAATAAAAAACATATGGGCATGGAATTGATAAATCCAAAATGAATACATCGCAGCTCATCTCTAGTGTGCTGCTGGGTCGCCTTCATGGAAATGAAATGGATTTCACAATTTACCATCATACATGTACACATACAAATGCACATTTAAAATGTGCACACACCTACCTACACATATGGATGACAAGCAGTGTAATACACATTCATAAGTGCATACACCTGCCTATGTGTATGGATGACAATCAGTATGAGACACAATCATATGGGCACACACCTACCTACATATATGGATGACAATTAGTATAATACACATTCCCATGTGCTCATACCTACCTACATATGTGGATGAACAATATGTATAATATACATTCATATGTGCAAACACCTAACAACATGTATGAATGACAATCAGTATATTACACGTTCATATGTGCACACACATACCTACATATATGGATGACAATTAGTATAATTATTTAATTATTATTAAATCCTCTGTTTCAATCATCTGGCAATGGGTTTTCAATTTTTAAAATAGTACACATGAAACTTTATGGCCGTTAACACAATTTGAATTAACGTTAACGAAAATTGAATTTGAAATTCGCCGCTGGTTCTGTTTTCATGCGATAGATTATAAATTATAATATTATAATCAATGATCGACAGTCAACATCTTATTTGAGGTAAGAATCAGAAATGCCTGGCACGAAATACATGGAGTGGGCGATCATGAAATACATGGGGTTGGGAAAATCACGAAAATACCTAGGATTGGGAAAACCGCCAACACATAAGGCTAATGAATCCTGAGAACATGGGGTTGGGAAATCGAAATGCGCTAACATATTGTAGAGACGGGGCAAGATATGAAAACTAAGGGGTTGGATAGGTGACATAAATTGTACATACAATATATACATAGCACTGGATATACATTTTCCATGACGAAATGTGCTAACAAATTGCAAAGATTGGTATAAAACATTGTATGAATAATGAATTGGTGAATAGACTACATAAGTTATTCATAAGATATATATATATAGCACTGAAATATATACACTTCATGACCGCTAGGAATTGATTAAATGATTGACAATTAGAATAATTCGATACTTGAGTACAGAAACCGAATTAATATACTTCTGTTATGGAAGATGAAGCACAATATTACCTTATGTGACAATCATTGTATCTTCGAAAATGGTACGGTAGGTAGCTAGGTGCTACCTATCGTTCCTCGAAAGTTCAATTTGAATTTGTCACTGTTCATCTCAAGGAGCCGCCGGTTCGGATTACATGGAGCGAAATATTATTTACAATAGTATCATCTGTGCAAGTACAGAAATGTCTATTTTGACAAAATAATTCCGACTACATAGTGTTGGGAAAACCAGTGACACGCGGGGTTGAGAAATGAAAAATACTTGGGGGCAGATAAATAACGACAATACATGGGTGTGGAAAAAAATAGGTACATGTGGTGGCAAAATCACGCATGCATGTGATTAGAGTCCCGAGAAACATGGGGTTGAGACATTAAAATGAGATGACCTATTGTAATGAGTAGTCTACATTATTGTACGATGACAAAGATGTGGATGAACAACATGAATTATACAGACAATAGGAATACAAAATAGAGTTGTGAAATTGAAAAGCACTAACATATTGTAAATATGGGTCTAAACCATTGTATTAATAATGAAGGGGTGAGTAGGCGACATAAGTTATGCAAAAAAACTATACCCAATATACATTCCAAACAATTGAATATACAATATACACACTTCAAGACCGCTAGGAAATGATTAAATGATTGACAATCAGAAATAATACAATGCTGGCGTACACAAGTTGGATGAATATACTTCTGTTATAGAAAACAAAGCAAAATGTTAGTTTATAAGGCAATGATTGTATCATCGAAAATAATTCAATTATTTGAATTAAAATCGAGTAAACCTTAGTCAAGTTAGAAGCTGCCTATCATTCCTCAAAAGAAAACTGAGTTAGTATTTTATTTTTACTAAAACGACTGGAACATTTAAAACGTAGAAATGGACAAAACGCTGGTTAACACTTATTGTAATTGGCAAAGACAATTGTGATCGGTAATAACATAGAAAACAAATGTATCGTCTGAGTAAAAACGATTAGATGGTGTCTCAGTGTTTAAAGTTATTGTGGTGGTGGTTGGTGGTGGTGGTCGCTCATCAACAGAAACGCTTTTTCTGGTTATTGACATTATGCATTTAGCTTGTGTTTGCTGGCAAAGTTACCGTTCTGAGTTGATCGGTCAACAGATGTTCATTAAGTCTATTCTTAAAGGACTTGTTGGATTCAAGATTTCAGAGGCTTGTTGGAAGGTTGTTACAGGATTTTGGTCCAGTAATCGAAAAAGCTCGACAGACAGTTTATGTTTTCCTGCGTTCAACGTGCAGAGTATCATTATTTCTTGTGAATCGATTGTTCTTTTCACCTCATGAATATATGTGCCTTTGGCTGCCGGGTGAATGTTTTTCTTGAAGATCTTAATGAATTCTGATCGACTCATGGAGTGCCAGTTTGTTGTCGATATTTAGCCACTGTAATTTTTCGAGGAGAGGACTTACGTGGTCACGTTTTCTGTGGTTACCATAGCACGTTATTCTTGCTGCGAAGTTTAAACAACGTTGTACTTTTTCTCTTTGGGTTTTGGTGCATTTTCCCCGGATTGAAAGACAGGAGTTAATGTGGGAAAATACATAAAGCGTGGACAATCAGTAATCTTGATTTAAAATCAAATTCTTTTTTTGAGGAGTTTAGGAACAAAAGTGTTCAATTCAGCTTGGAACACAGAGTAGTTACGTGGTGTTTGAATAAAAGATCGGGATCAAACCATACTCCCAGACAAATAACTTTATCCAAAACCGGAATGTCAGATTTGCCTATCTTGGAACTGCTTTTCTTTTAAGGTTCAAGTCGAACAAGATGCAATTTGTTTTTTTCAGAGTTGAGCTTGAGTCCATTTTTATCATACCAAGATTTCAGATTAGTTGCAACTGTCTCAGCGTCGTCTTCAAGTGCATTCATATCCAACGGCTTTCGGGAAAGCAATATATGAACATGATCGGCGTACATTACCATTTTCGCTTGATTTATTTTTAATTTACAGTCGATGTCACTTACAAAAAACAGGAACAACAAAGGGCCAAGTATCGAACTTCGAGGTATCCCAAAGGCAACAGTGGCCGGATTTGACATAATTGCGTTAACGAGTTCAACTGATTGTTGTCGATTCACCAGACAAATTTCGAACCAAATAGGATCAATTCCGAGGTTGCGGAGCTTGCCAAAAAGAATTCTATGGCTTACACTGTCGAATACTTTCGATAAGTCTAGCAATACCAGCAGAGATAACTGCCCCTTATCATAGTTTTTGTGGAGATCTTCAGTGATGCTCAGAAGTGCGTCTTCTGTTGACAATTTTCGACGATAAGCATACTGGCAGTCATTGAACAGCTTGTTTGATTAGAGGTAATCAATCAATTGGATAGATATTACCTTTTCTAGAATCTTGGATAGGACAGGCAGAAGACTGATCGGTCTAAAGTAGGATGGTTCATTCTTGTCCACAGATTTATGAATTGCTTACATGATAGCATGCTTCCAGATCTCTGGAAAAGTTTCACTTGCTATGGAGGTGTTAATAAGTGTACAGATATAAAACAAGGTAATCATAAGGCTATATTTCAGATATTGTAGGGCTAAACTATCTATTCCTGTAGAATTCCTTAAGGCAAATACAGCCCGTTTTACTTCTTGTTACGATACTTGCTTTGGCATCCATTTGACGTTTGCTTCTTGATCGCTGTCTCCATCGAAAGCTTTTGGACTCCATGTATCTGTTGCGTCGCTCTGTAATCCTTGATAAGCTTCCTGGGTTACCTCTTCAAAAATCTGTTTCCCAACTGCAGCGAAATAGTTGTTTAACTTCTCTGAAGTTGCTTGAGTATTCGGATAAGTAGGCGAGGTGATGTTTTTTTTTTGTAGAGAATAATTCTTTTCAATACATTCCCCGTTTCTTTTTGATTGTTTCTGCACTGTTCTAGTTCCTCATGATGATATTTAATTTTTGCTCTCCTGACTTCTCGTTTGACTCAAAATAATTCGAAATAATTCCAACCAAGTGATGCTTCGTTTTGCTCTGCGTTTGAGGTATTTTTTAAGTGCAATTTCATTTCGCAGTTGTTCTGTAATCCATTTAACCGACATGCTTTTCATTGTTTTAGTTTCCGTTGGCGCCACCGCGTTCAGACATGTGAGAAGATAGTCTGTGAGTAATTGGGCTTGCTCTGTGACGTTATCTGTGCAATGTATCGTTTTTTTCAGCTCGACGTTTGCCACTAGTTGTGCTCTGAAATTATCCGCGGTGTAATTTATTTTTGTACGACAGGTTATTTTGTATACTTGTTTCTTTCTTTTTTTATGTTAATGGTGCAGTTTAATTCCTGGTGGTCCGAGAAAGAATTGGGCTTCACGTCTGTGGTAACAATGGAAGACGGATTGTTAGTTGTGAGCAGATCTAATACAGTTTGGTCTTCGGGAGTAATTCTCGTTGCGCTTTTTATGAGCTGATGCAGCACGAGTTTGTCTAAAATCAGCTTCATATGGTTGGATTTCAATTTCAATTGATCGTCATTTAAATTTCCCAAGATGTACAGCATTTTTCCAGAGCGGATCGCTTCTCGAAATCTTTCTTCAATGTATTGAAAAGACTGTACACTTGCTTTGGGTGGTCTGTAAAGAGAACCAACAAAAACGATCTGTTTCTTCGTACCTGGATGTTCACCCAGAGGGTGAATATCCAATCTTTTTGTGATAAACTGTTCACCCAGAGGGTGGACATCCAATCTTTTTGTAATAAACTGTGTTAACCGTTTCATCTGTTTCAATTATCACATGATAGCAGACGTAACCTCAAGTTGCCTCACTTATGTGAATGGAATATTCTCCCACTGTGTCACATCATTAACTTTTCCGCTGGGGTGATTGTCTAAAAATGCTTTGAATCATTTAATCTTCATTGCAGAAGAAATTTTTCATCACAAATGAATAAATGTATGATCTATGTTAAACAATGCGGATTTGCAAATTTCTCGCGACTCGTCCACACAGCTCCCACTATTTTCAAAAAACAGAACTGCTAAAACATGATAGGGCCTAATAGAGTTACTTTTGGTTGGGCAGAGGTTGGCCGGAGTCAGACGGAGGGCCCGGAAATGGTTTGTCGCGTGAGTCAGCTAAAGAGCGGGGGAGGCGGAAGGGGCGGTGGTCTGGATGCCAGGCTTGCGGGCTAGATTGGCAAGGTGTTATGTTGTGAACATTTCTAATTGTATTGATTTTTCATATTTATTGTATTGATATACGTGTTTTCTTCTTTAGATAGCTGTATATTGTATAACTGGTCCCTAACTGTAGCTCGTTATATATATTCATTCAGTTCTGGTGGAAATATTTTTTTACCAAATTTCTGGTGAGTTGTGGTAAAGGATCCCCTAGGCAAAATGTTGCACGCGCTGATGAAAAAATAGGTGAGATTGCTCATACCTGTTCTTTGTCTTATCAGTTATTTCCGTGGTATGTTTGCTATGTTGAGTGTATGTATCGTCAAATATTTTATGTCTGAATTATAATTCATTGTATTTTCAGTGTATATTACGTTCATTTTCCCATCTAATTTGGGGGTTCAATTGACTCATTCTTAGCTGTTGGATACTTGATACCCGCTTGATATTGAATTTAGGCTACATTTAGTGTTTTCCATCTATTTATTTCATATGTAAATAATATCTATAGAAATAGTAGGGTTTATTAGTCTGGCAGTTAACGGGATAATGTTTATATTTCTTACAAGAATACGTTAAACAAAACTCTCTACTCCATAACGCATTAACCATTTTTGAACCAGATAAATCAGTGTTACCATGTTCCAAATGTTTCGTTATCAAGCGTATGTAGACTGTTCGGGTAGTCTTACAGTATATCGATTTTTTGTTTAGAGATTATCGGTTGGATACCCTATAGCGTATTCAACCAATACTCGCTAAACAATTATTTTTATTGAATTTTAAATTCTAAATTGAATTGAATTTTGAATTTTGTAATCATGTTTTTAACTCATGTATACGAACATACTTTTCGAACATACACATGCATATACGTACACACCTTATACACGTACATACATACATACATACGTACATGCATGCATACATACATACGTGCATACATACATACCTACATACATACATACATACATACATATCTACATACATACATACATACATACATACATACATACATACATACATACATACATACATACATACATACATACATACATACATACATACATACATACATACATACATACATACATACATACATACATACATACATACATACATACATACATACATACATACA
>SDVV010002630.1:0-22622 GCA_016164225.1 Gammarus roeselii
ATATATCATTCGAATTCATGACGAATAATTTCAAATTTTCAATAATATGTTGTATTTTTCTTAGCCGTTTACAGGATACAAAACGCATTTAATTTGCCTATCTCACAATATCTAATGGTCAACACTTCAGCTGTAAAGTTACTTGTCTTCGTGTACCTTGACAAGAGTACGCTTGGTTACTAGCAAGCAACAAAACCTAACAAGGCTAGTGACTTTCAAACCATAAGACACGGGAGTAAATGCAATCTTCGTCGGCAATGAACTGATGCAACTGGTAATCATAGATGCGGTGCACAAACGGGACCGTTCACCGTAACGAAAAGTCCTGCAGAACCCGAAGGAGCGATTATCCCCTTCATGAGGAATGCACTCTGCACCCACGCGTCGACCGTCGCATTAGAAGTAGGAGCAGGGACCCGCATGATCGCATTAGAAGTAGGAACAGAGAGCCGCATGATCGCATCAGAAGTAGGAGCAGAGAGCCGCATGATCGCATTAGAAGTAGGAACAGAGAGCCGCATGATCGCATTAGAAGTAGGAACAGAGAGCCGCATGAACGCATTAGAAGTAGGAGCAGAGAGCCGCATGATCGCATTAGAAGTAGGAGCAGAGAGCCGCACGATCGCATTAGAAGTAGGAGCAGAGAGCCGCATGATCGCATTAGAAGTAGGAGCAGAGAGCCGCATGAAAGAATGCGACGCCATAACCGGGCTAATCTTGTGCTTGATCAGCCAGAGGAGAACAAAGTACATTTCACCATCACTTCAATTATAACAATAAATAGTCTGACCAAGTTTCCAGCAAGACGATCGAGTGGGCAACAATTCACGAATTATAAGTCATAATTATTAAATTACTGAAGAATGAATTAAATCAAGATAGAGAAGGGCTATTACGTCAGTGCCTTTCAATTACTCACTATGTTAGCTACCTCAGAATGAGCTGTGTTATATTGAACATGGCAATCTAAGATTAGGAAAAGTTTTTCAGGGTGGAAATTTTAGGATAATGATTTGTTCAATATATGTAACTGAAGTAGGCCGTCACAACGGAGGAAGACGCCTCTTATCTCTCCAACAAAAACGGCGACGTCAGCAAAGATTAGATTAGATTAGAGTGGCGAGGCTTTCTAGCGCACTGGAGTCATTGTTCTTTTGGCGCCGAATGTCAAACCAGCAAACAGTGCTGCATCATGTTATTTTTTTTATTCTGCTTTTAATGTTCGAGTCAAATTCGCTACTGTGCAAAGTCAAAGTCCTTTACGCGGCGAACATCTATGGTGTGTACGGGTGCCACAGGAGGTAGAGGAACTCCTAAGGTGCTGAGGCCATATGTTTGCAGCACTTCCCGGATAGCAGTAAGGAGGAATAACACACTACCTACCCTGCTTCAGAGCCCCGAGGATCCGCAGTAGTCCTTGAGGTGCTGGGCTACGCGCTCCAACACCTGCTGAGGGGGAAGATGGAGAAGAGACAGAAAGCGGGGATTCCATGCATGAGATCTACACTAGGTGTAGGGAAAAGCACGCATGTGAATATCAAGAATGGAAAGAAGAAAGAATAGTCGTAGAAAAAGAAAGAGTGCAACTTGGCTGTTATTTGTCACCCGAAAGGAGAAAGTTAGAACCGATATGTGTATGTTTGAGTATGCGTGTCTGTGCGTGCGTGCGTGTGTTTGTGTGCAACGATTATTAGGTGAGTTGTTAAGAAGGAGTCTGAGACAAGATAAAGGAAATTTGAACTAAACATAAGATGTAAATGAGGTATATAAAAGTTAATCAAATCAGGATGGGGGAGAAAAGGAGAGTTAGTGGAAGGTGAAGAAGAATGAAGTCTGAAGGGAAATAAGGGTGTTCACCCTCTCGGTTGGGCCGTGACTCCGGCAGCCCGTGAACCTAACAGATGCCTAGAGAGGGCGGGGGGTGTCTGCAAAGCTTTAACTCACAAGATACCACACGTATGGCTGACGCTGTGATCGGGTACGATATCCCATTGGATACCTGGGAGTAGCGCTTAGAAAAAACATGTTGAATCCTCAAAGTTACATCGTATGAGTGTCAATTGAGTAATCGGACTTTTATGTTAGACACTTTTATATCATGCATCTTATTAGAAGGAAATTATGGTATAATATGAGGTATGAATGATAAAAGTCTTGAAATAAAATTGTTTATTAAATACAACACCTACACTAAGAAACTCATACAACGATATCAATATAATCAAGACTGGTATCTTTATTTCAAATTTTTACAGACCTAAACGATGCCGGAAACGAAGCTGCTAATGCCAACATAGAGTCTGGGAAACAGAAGTGTTTTTTTTCAAAAGAATTTAAACCAGATGATCAGCTCATATCAGCAGGTCATAATTGAACTACTGTTCAATTTATTCATGGGTTGTGTCGTCAGAGAGGTGAACGTGAATGCATGGATCATGGTTTGCAGAATTGGTAGGAGCAAATGGGAGTTGCCAGTTGCGTCAGTTACTCTTTGCGGATGATGCTGCACTTGTGACAGAATGGGAGAAATTGTTCAGGCTAGTCGGAGTTTGGCAGAGTTTGTGAGAGAAGGAAGATGTCGGTTAACATGAGTATAAAAGTCATGAGATGTTCAAGGAATAGCAATGCAAGCGGAATCAGTGTCCGTCTAAATGGAGAGTTATTAGAGGAAGTTCAGAATTTTACGTAACTAGGGTATGTTGCGAAGACTGAACTAGTAAAAACCGAGATGATCTCTAGATTGAAGGATGATTGTTAAGTGTTGGGTGCACTGAAGAGTATAACGAGCTGTAGGACGTTTGGTGTGAAAATAAAGAGAATGTTGTATGAGGAAGTAAATATCCCAAATGTGTTTTACGGGGCGGGACGGAGACCGGGAGGCGAGAATGGAAGAGATAATAAGGTTAAACGGTAGGCGAGATAAATGCTTGATAGGCATATTCGAAAAGACTCCAAGGCATAGGATCAATTATGACGTTGTTCAAACAAGAACGGGTAGGATTGAGTTAGAAGACAGTGTATTCCCGTGTTCCGAGATGGCTCGGACACATGATGATGACAGCGAAGGTGAGTGGACGTAGGCCTAGAGACGGATAAGTTTTGGTTGATAGATGACGTAAAGCAGGCGTTACGGAAGAGACCTTTATGTGGAATCAACGAGGAGTGCAATGGATTGGCACGCGTGGTGAATGATTGTAATGTACAGTTCTGACGGGGCAATGATGCGCTTTCCCGCCCTCTGCGGAAAGACGGGTGGCTCGGCAAATATTAGGCATCAAGCAAAATATAAAACAGTAGCGAAGGCTGTCGGGCTCTGCTGCTGACTCTGATCTCAGACCTCAGTTCTAACCCGACTTTTTCGTGCGGAGGAGTCCTGGTTGGACCCTTTAGCCTTGAAGGTATAAGGTTTGGTGTGTGTGTGAGTGCATAGTAGGAGTGTAAGGTAGGTGCGATTTGGCGTTAGCCACCCCTCTCCTGGGGATTCGGTCTTGTGTCTTTATCTATTGTTATTGTTGTTGTACACACAGACATGGGGTGTAATAGAGGGTCTTGCTGAAACATTCCCAACATGCACGTGTCTGTGGGTACTCCGGTAACCACCGACATTTGCATTCTGGGAACGTTTCAGCAGGTGCAGACCCTTATATTAGAACTAAACCCCGAAGGAAGGAGTTGCTGTCTCACGAACGTTCCCACAGATCACGCACCGACGTGATATTATGGTAGAGCCTGCCGTGTGCAAGGACTGGGCACAACGTCACAACGCGCTCGAGCGTATCGGGTAATCCCCGGTATCGCAAACACGAGATCGGAAAGGGCGTTCCCTTGTCTATGGTGCTTACAAGTGTTTACAAATGTAGGAAGACAACAACAGGACTATTGGCCCAAACTAGGTTGCCTTTTGCTATCAAGAGGATTAGTTCTGAAGTAGAACGTCAAAGAGATCTTCGTGTGCCATTTCTGTTTTTCTTTATAACAACAGGAAACGGAACGGTTTAGATATTTATCGGCGATTTATGTAGAAGTTATCAAGCTGCGACTTGAACGTTTCGATTGTATTGCTGTTTACAACCTCCGCTTTAAGTTTGTTCCATTCTTTGACAACTCTATACGTGGAGAAATTGCGTGTGATGTATCCATTGTTCCTAGTCACATCGTATGTATCTAGAGTGAAAAGGCTCGCTCGGTCGACGTTTTCCTTACCCTTCATAATCTTCCACACTTCTATCATGTCGCCTCTGACGCGACGTTTCTCTAGCGAATAAAGATTGAGTTCACGAAGCCTGTCTTCGTACGATTTATTCTGCAGCGAGGGGATGAGTTTGGTTGCTCTACGTTGAACCTTCTCAAGTTTAATAACGTCTTCTACAAGGAATGAAGACCCGAATTAAACGGCATACTCGAGATGCGGTCTAACGAATGCATTAAATAACTCGAGCATACTGTGTTGGTGTTTGTACGAGATAGTGCGGGATATCATACTTAGCATTTTGTTGCCTGTCTTGGCAGCATCGTTACATTGCTTGCTGCTTCATAAGTCGTCACTAATGATGACACCTAAATCTCTCTCTTCGGTGACTTGAATGAGTTTCTTTCCAGACATTGAATAAACGTGTTTGGGGTTATGGGGACCTATGTGCATAACTTTGCATTTGTCACCATTAAATTTCATTTGCCGCTTTTCTAACAATCATCAATTTTGTTCAAGCCTAGTTGGATCTGCTGACACTCTAGTTCAGTTTGCACTTTTCCTCCGATTTCAGTATCGTCTACAAACTTGCTAATGTTTGACAGTGCGTTGCTATCGAGATCGTTAATGAATATTATGAAGAGAACTGGCCCTAACACTGATCCTTGATGCACGCCGCTTGTAACATTCCCCCAGGGAGATTAGGCTCCGTTAAGTACAACTCGTTGCCGTCTGACCGTAAGCCAGCATTTCATCCAGTTGATAAGCTCGACTCGAATACCGATGTTGTGCAATTTACTAATTAGGCGCTTTTGGGGGACTTTATCAAAGGCTTTTTGAAATTCAATGTAAATGATATCGATTGGAGATTTTGTGTCGACGATTTCGATTATATTTCTGGAAAAGAGTAGAAGATTTGTAAGACAAGGAACGGTGGTGTCTAAAGCCATGCTGGGAGTCACCAATCAATTTGTTTGATTCCAAGAATTCTGCAATTTTATCCGTTATCAAACTTTCCATCAACTTGCCAATGACTGAGGTGAGACTAATCGGACGGTAGTTGCCGGGACACTTTTTGTCCTTTTTTTTAAATTTGAGGTACCATTGGCCTCTTTTCATTCCGAGGGGCAGGTGCCATTTGTGAGAGATTGGGTGAAAATGTTTGAAAAATTATCAGTGATTTCGTTTCTAGTCTCTTTTAGAATTCTAAGATGAATTTGGTCTGAACCTGAAGATTTAGTGACTTTCAATTTATCTATATATTTATTACTTGCGACGGGGGAAAAATTGACTGTGGTGAGAGCTTCAAATAGTTTTGCCGCTATGTTACCATCGCGATTAGGAATATCCTGAGTCTCAAACGTAAATACAGAGCAATAGTATTTATCAAGTGAAACACTCATTTTGGTGTCGTCCGTTTCTAGCTCACCAGCATCGTTCTCGAGAGGACCTATTACAGATTTTGAATTTCTTTTGCTCGAAATATAATTTAAAAATGTTTCGGATTGGTTTTAACATTGGTAGCAATTTCATTTTTATAATCTTTCTTCTTACGTTTCAGGACCCTCTTTAGATCTCGTCTACAAATTTTGTATTCGAATGCTTTGCTTTCTTTCGTGAATGGGGGCGCTGCAATTCTCCTTTTCAGTACTTGGGCTGATAGGCTGCTGTTCGCCTGTTTTTGCGCGGGATATGCTCATGTTCGATATTTTTAAGTGCAGTCAAGACCATTGACTCTCTTAAGCAATCAAAATTAGCTAATCTGAAGTCAGGGACATTTTCATTGTATGTTGATGATTTCAATTCGAGCTCTATCAGAATACGGATACAGTTGTGGTCACTAGTCCCGAGTGGTTCACCTACTTCGACGTTCGTGACATGAGAGTCGCTTGCACTAAATAGGAGATCAAGAATGTTGTTACCTCTTGTAGATGTCTTCTCCATTTGGGTCATGAACTTATCGTCTGCAAAATCAAGGAGACGTTGGCCGGTGGCAGTACATTTGTCTGATTCCCAATCAATGTCGGGGATATTGAAGTCGCCAAGCACAATACTGTGTTGTGTTGAGACAACATTGACGAGGGTGTTGTAAAGATCGATATCATCTGCAACCTTGCTTTTAAGGGGACGATAGACGAGAGTGATTTGACATTTTATATGTTTACCGACTACTTGGATTGATACTATGTCGTGCCTATTATTTGGAATGGTGACTTCTAATATTTGCAGAATGTTCTTCACGAGAAACAGCCCTCCTCCGCCCTCTCGGCCTTGTCCATCTTTGTGAAATAGTAAATAACGGGGAAGTATAAATTCGCCTAAATAATGCTTGGTGCGTAATTTCATCCACGATTCTGTGATTGTTATTATGTCGATACTTTCATTCAATGCATTAATACCTAGTTCTTCAATTTTGTCTCTGAGACTTCTGGCGTTCAAGTAGTAACATTCGAGAGTACCGTTAGTCACATTGACTTGATTTGCTCGACTTATTTTGTTTCTACTCTGAGGTCTTGTGTCGGAGCCAAGACTTTCGTTTTAGTTTACACGGGTTGTACTAGCGGAGCTGCGACTACTGCCTCTAACTCGGACTGGATTGATGACAGGAACTTTTTTGCTAGGACCTGTGGTGGTGTTTTGATGGGCACTTGTATTGGTTGTGAATCTCGTATTGAAGCGGAGGTCGCTGTGTCGTTTCGTCGGGCACTGCTGGCAGAGTTGTTAGCATGATATCGTTTACGTTTTTTGACTTATTTTTGTTGACAACTCCAACGCCGATGTTTTTAAGTATGTTTTCGATGGTGTCAAGTCCATACGTGTTAATGCGAGCCTTGTTGGCTATTCTATTGAAGTTATAGTACTTTGGGTCGATCATCGTATCCCAATGATCCCAATGATCCGAGGATACCAGTGACATGGAGGTTCGCGTGTGAAGGTTTTATGTTGTTTAGCATGGCTTCATACCTTTCCATGTTGATTCAGTCTGCGACATGTCTTTAGCTCCGACTTGTATTATAATTCGCTTAGATGAATGTATCATTTCCTTTGCGATTATGTCTTCGACCTCGTCAATTTTCAAATCTTCTTTGCCGAGTATTTATCGGTTTAATACGATCGTTTGTCTCAGCGTCTAGAGCCGAAAGTTTCTTGGCGAATTCGGAGTCTAGGTGCACTTGGAGTTTTTTCACTCCATTTTGGGTGGCCTCGACAGTTTCTTTGACTGCTGCTAATTCGCTGCTGATCAGATCTTTAAGTTCGTGAAATTGTTTCAGCACGTTTCCCAATTTTAATTCAACAGCTATCAATCGGGTATCTGTGTTCACTGTCTCTGTTATGGATAAGCCATTGGATGAGACTGTCTCTGTTTTGGATTAGCCATCGGAGGCGTGACTGATTTGTGCTATCAGTTGTTTGGTTTCCTCTGCCGCTTGAAAAAATTTACAGCTCAATGTCTTGCATTCCCCATTTAAGGGACTGCTACGCAAAGTCCCGGAAGAGCCAGAAGAACTTCGGCAATCCATTAGTTCGGGTGAGTACGAGGTGTGGCAGAAGCCACATTCTAGCTTAGCCTGAACCGTCTTGGACTGTTATAGAATTTACCGTTGTAAAATAGACCGTTAGCTTGAGTTCTATTTATTGTGATTTCTTGTAGACAGCTGATATGAATGCGATACTATAATTAGATGCGGGATGTGACCATTCGAAAACAAAATTAAAATGGGAATAATACAAAGGAGAGTCCGATGCGCGTATCGTCGGATGCGCGTTAGCGCAAGGTTACTTCCTATTGCGGGACTTCCTATTGCGGAATTTGGGTTGAATGCAAAGCTAAACTAACTTGTAGCTGCTCCCATTTGATTCTCAATAAGGAATGATATCATGATTATGAGCACTAACCTCGTACCAGACATTACCGGCAGAGTATCAGAAGTGACGAAAAAATAATTACAATTCAGAAAGGGGGGTGTTATGAAATCGTAGCACGATTCTAAGCTGCAACATGTAAAGTGGTACAATACAATGATACTACCTGATACAAAATACTTGTGGTTTTGTAACAGAGAACCGGCCACTAAATCGTGATGCCAGTAACATCTTAGAATACGGTTGAGGTGTAGGGGACGATCGGCTCTGACAACGGTTGTAGGAGCGCGGGGGAGGAGGGAGAGGTGTGAGGGCACCCTTAGAGAGAGAGAATAGCTTATACAGTTGCTCCTAGTTTTTAAGTCACAGAAGATTCCACTTGATTATGATTGATGCAAATGTCACACAGACAGATAGTTTTGTATAACCTGTTGTTACTTTTTTATTCTGAAGGAACTAGAGTAATAACAGATACAAAAACTCTATATATTCTTGTTGTTGAACTTTGGCAGTAGTGCTCCCGTTCATTGATTTGATTATTAATTTTATTTGATTTAATTTGATTTGATAATTGTTTTAGGCTTTTGAGTTCAATTGAGATATTTTTTGGTACAAATTCCCCAAGAGTAAACTGACAACATAGCATGTACATAATCTTTCTTGATCAAATGGTGGCTGTTTGGCTTATGGTTTCAGAGTTTAGTGCAATGATACTGCCCACTCCAAATTCCCTCGGATTTTGTTACTGCAAATCGGTTGCATTTGAAAATACTGATTATTTGAATAACAATAACACATTGAAATACTGATAGAGACAAGCAGGTACACACGCACCACTAAAATAAAAAGTAAACGAACCAGAGCTGCATCCTAACAGTGTCATTCTAACAGAAGCATCCTAACAGTGTGGAAATACGTTTTCAAGTATAGTTGTGCGATGACAACAGCCAGTTGCATTTGAAGTGTTAAAAGTCAGTATACTATTAAATAATTGCCATGGAACAGACAGTTAGTATGGGTACAGCTGTAATAAAAATATACATCCAGTTCAAACCAATAGATCATAAGCTAATACACTTGTTTTCACAGTGTTGAAATAGATTATCAAGATCAAACTATGCAATGACAGCTATTGTAACCATTAACGGCTAGTTTGTTGACGCGATGTCCCGCCGCAGCGGTACGATGTCCCGTAACAGCGGTGCGAGGTCCCGTAGCAGCGGTACGATGTCCGGAGTCAAGTCGAGGAGTCTCGTAGCAGCGGTACGATGTCCAGAGAGAGGGCAGGAGAGTGCTTACATGGGGCGAGGCAGGGCGAGATAAACAGAGCTGTCTGTCCCTGTAGGCTGGCGACACGATAAAGAGAAGTGTCTGTATGCTTGGGCTGGCACGCTAAACAGAAGTGTATGTATCTTTGGGCTGGCAACACGATACACAGAAGTTTCTGTATCCTTGGCCTGACAACACGAAAAACGGAAGTGTCTGTATTCTTGATCTGGCAATACGATAAACAGAAATGTCTGTATCCTAGGGCTGGCAACACGATAAACAGAAGTGTCTGTGTCTTTGGGCTGACAACACGATAAACAGAAGTGTCAGTATTTTTTAGCTTGCAACACGATAAACAGAAGCGTTTGCATTCTTGGGCTGGCAGCACGAAAAACGGAAGTGTCTGTATCCTTGGGCTGGTAACACGATAAACAGAAGTGTCTGTATCCTTGGACTGGCAACACAATAAACAGAGGTGGTGGTATGAGCCTGTAGGGAACGGTGCTTGAACCTCAGCCGTGACAGATTAATCTTGTCACCCCTGGGCAACGCCAGCTCCTCCACGTCCACCACAGGTGGCGACTCAGTAAGATCGTGTTGACTAAATGGGCAGCCCGTGGCATATTGATGCGTTGTCTGTGGGACATGGAATGGTCGTGTGAAGAGCGCCGAAGTGTGCTGCCGGAGTGTTATGAAGGCTTCGGTGGGTTTGACGTGTGTTCAATAAGCGGAGTCAGGGATGTGCCGGGTAACCAATTTCGTTGAATAATTGCATCCCTCTCATATCGAGATGATGTAGAATACCAAAGTTTTCTAGTGCAGTGGAGTCTGATGTTTGAGAGGGAGGACCTCGGTTACTGCAGATGGGGAACGGGTGCAGTCTGTGTACAGCCCGTTGCGATGCGCAATGTCGTTTTCTTTATTATATATATGAAATTAAAATGCATCGGAGAAAGGTCAGAGGACCAAGCGGTGTTTGCGTAGAAAATGACGGGTATGGTGACTTGTTTGTTTAGTGTTGTAATTGATTCATTGGAGTGACCGTAGGCAGTTGTGGTGAGTGCCCGAGAACCGTTCTGTCTAGGTTTGACTTTAGTGCTGATACTGTTTGTGTGAGGTTTCAATGTCATCCCTGCGTCGTAAGTTACTCCAAAGATAGTTGTAGTGGGACTGTGGGGTATAGGAGTTCTGTTGAACGTGGCATGAGGGTGGATGCAATCTTCACGACTGTCATCTGGCTTAAATAGTGTTAGTGATGACATCCTTGTGGACACATTAATTCTGTTATACAGCAGCTAAGCTTCAAGAGAGTTTAGGTTCTGCTACAAGTGTGTAGCTGTGGTCTCATGTTTGAAGTGTTGTGTAGATTTTGCGTGATCATCGGCACATCAGCTGACGCAGGTGTTGACTTCTCTTGGTATGGCAGGTCGTGCATGAAGGCATTGAAATGGGAGGGGGAAATTACGGAGACCTGTAGGACACCACTGGGGTTAGTGACAAGGTCAAGATTGCTTGATATTGTATGCCGTGGGTTCATGTCTGCCAGAGAACAAATTAGCGAGCCAAATCTTGTAGTTTGGGTGGAGGAGTTTGATGAGTATTTTCTACAGGAGGACGTGTCTTGGAACTGTGCCGAAGGTGTGGTAGTAAAGTTATTTTAAAAATATGTATTAATGTTGTGGGTTGGGTGGCAGGTAAAGCGTTGCCGCTTTTGTGGCACATTTTTATTGGTTTTGACACCAAAGCTTCGTTTTGTATAGTGTGTCCATGTCCCACATCTGCATTGGATCGTGCAAATGGTGCGCATGTAAGAACGACCGCAGGTGAACATAGGCATGCGTTGAGAGCATGGTAAGATTCTACGATACTGGGTTGTAGAGAAGAGGAAAAGAAAGCCACGACTATGATCGGTTACTTGTCATTAAACCATACAACTGTGTTGCGGCTCTGGTGTCTGCTAATTTGTCGGTAGGCCAGAGGACCAGGCAGCCACGAGCAGAGTCTACGACGGCGTCACGAGTCCACGAGGGTTGATGGACATTTGCATATCTGCAGACGCCGACGCTCGTATGCTCCCACTTGGACGGTGTCTGTATCTGTCAAAAATTGATACATAATAGGTATAGCTATGGCGTCATCGTTTAAAAAAAATCTCCAGATCTGATGTTAAACCCATTAAAACAGACGTTAATTGAAAATGCACTTCTTAAAACGAATGTTCGAGATACTCTCATTTCTTAAACTCAAAACACAGCTACTTTCTAGTCTGCAATCACCAAAAATAGAATCAAGACTTTCTGCCTGTGAATCTTGGCTGGCAATCCCTGAATCATGATTTGAGAGAGGTAAATGGACAGATGAAGAATAGCTCGCTTTGCAGCGTTCTTTTAATCATCAACATGACAGTTATTGGGGCCCTGTGAATCTCCATGAAATCGTGTAATGCAAGTAAGCCAACGGATCAAAAATGATGACTTGGCCAGGAAGCACTGATGGGCATGTAGTTAGAGCATCTAGTCTGGTTTAGAAAAGGAGCCTTATGTGACGAACATCAAGACTTTACCTCCGTACTGGGTTCAGTGATGCGACACATCTGTAGCTACTAGGAATATCTTACTGAGAAACTCAATTATCCAGTGATATTAAGAAACACGATTCATCATAGACCACCGAACACGCCGAATTTGTCACCTTCAGACTTTTACATTTTGAATCAAGCCATGAAGCACCTGCAGATCTATTGATCTTGTTACATCGAAGATATGGAGAAGACAGGTGAAAAATTCACGACTAGAATGCCAGGGCTATCAGAAGACGATAGCAAAGCGCGCGAGGAAATGAGCGGCGCTCTGTGTTCAAGAGATAGACCATTTCTAACATTAGTGGTAGAAAGTGCATTTCATAATACATTTTTATCGTTATTCTCTTGTTTAAACATGTCAGATTGAAAAATATTACATTCTGAACGTGTTTACTACACGTTTCTGTTGCGACAGGTTAAATGATTACTGTATTCTTTTGTAATGAAAGCTAACTTTTGTAATGAAAGCTAACTTAATCAATGTTAGCTGTGCCATGCAGATACAGGACATTTCACCAGGAGCTACCAATTTGTGATAATTTTTCAGATACCATTAGTTACCTGACTGTATATCCCTTTTACTGAAAACTATCCCAATAATTTTAGCTGCAATTTGATTATTTTTAGTCTCATACGTTTATTTATTGTAGCTACATGGGAATGAAACGATGGGCAGTTAGTGAAAATTGGGATAAATGATTGATGGGCTAAATATGAAGATCCACTATTTATCAGCATGCTAACAATTTTATATGACCACACAAGACAGGAAGATGCTAACAGTAGGTATGGGGTTTTTAAATGAAAAAGAGGAACACTTGAAACTACATTATACAGGAGTCTCTCGAGCAATATTGTTTATGCACACCGTCACATAAATAAAATCATGAAGTATGATCTTCACATAGCTAGGTGAAAAAAATCTCTGCTGATGGAGACCTTGTATTTCACTTTCAAAATTGCTCTTGGATAATAAAACTGTTAGGTTTTGGTCACCCTGAAAACTGAGAGCTACCAAAATCTACCAGTTATTACAAATTGGCATCACAATGACTATATTCATCATTCAACTCGACAGGAACCTTTGCAGGACTCGTAAATGGTTATTGTATGAAAATTTGCACTCAAACATCTGCAATCATTAGCTAATCTTTCCATTATATTTTGTAATAAGCTAATCAGTTTACGACAGCATTAAATCAGTTGTGAAGCTGCGGAAAAATTTAGATCACAAAATGCTACTTCATTGAGGAGCATTTTGATGGATGCTTCCCATCAAAATGTTCTCCCATCTCTACTCCAGGACCATATAAGAGAGCACAACTGGAACATCACCTCTCATTCTCTTGCCACCAATTGCTGCCAAGTATGCATGAGGCACTGCCAAGATACTACATTTATTGAAAAAAAATCATAAATGTCAAGTCAGTGCCAATCTCCTTCTTCCGCACACTTCCAAGTCTGGGACATCACCCCAGATCCAATATCATTTTCTATAGGCCAGAACTCTAGCAGCAGGGCCCAGTCCCCTTGACAGAGCATGATGCACCCTTGGAGTCTGACATTTCCATATTGCTCCCCTAAGCATTACAAAATTGAGGCAAGTACATATTTTCCATTGACATGGTTGTTTTAATGAAAAAAAATCCTGTCATTTAGTAAAATACATGAGACCAGGGCTAGTCTTGGCCAGAGATAATCAAACTTTTCCAGGGAGTCACATTAAAATTCAAATAGTACTTGCAAGTCTCTCTTAGGAAGCTACTTTGAGAATTGGTATTGCACGGTAACATACCCATAGAATAACTAAACCAACAGACCTGGCCTATCTACAGTCTACAGACTGCATTAAGTACTATGTTTACAATGTAAAACAAAAAAGGGGTATACAATCACGTATATTAAAAACAAGTACTAAATGAGGCTATAATAGTATTTTAGTAATCTTACCAGTTTTATCAGGCAGAGGTGAGCTGACTTGTACTTGACGCAGGTGGATTAAGGTCTTGTATTTCATCCAGTTGAAATATGTTGGATTGTTGCGGGATACAGACTGCAATCCACATTTATGGAGCGTAGTGTATTTATAGTGATTGTTGGATATTAATTGTATTGCTCCTCTTGCAGTAAACAACATTCTGACTCATTTGTCACTTCCTCTGGAATCCAACGGTCTTTATCATGCCTTCCAGGGATCATTCAAAGCACACGGACGTTGAACAGCTCAGCAATATTATACAAATTGTTCCAAATAAATTATTTACATGGAATAGCTTATAGTACACAAGAAATGGTGCTGCAACCAGTAGTACACTACTGCAAACACTACTACGACGAATACCGAAGGTACCAAATGACGTATTTCAAAGAGATGCGCAGAACCATCTTAAATTGGACAAGTGGCGGGGCAACCTGTTTACTTTATAAATTTTTCATGGAACAGCCTCAACCTTTCCTCTGCCAAGACGCCACAAATACAGAGCAGCGTCCCAACTTTCCTCAGTCAAGACGCCACAAACATAGAGCAGCCTTCCACTTTTCCTTAGCCTAGACGCCACAAACATAGAGCAGCCTTCCACCTTTCCTATGCCAAGGCGCCACAAACATTGAGCAGCCTTCCACCTTTCCTCTGCCAAGACGCCACAAACATTGAGCAGCCTTCCACCTTTCCTTTGCCAAGACGTCACAAACATTGAGCAGTCTTCCACCTTTCCTCTGACAACACGTCACAAACATAGAGCAGCCTTCCACCTTTCCTATGCCAAGACGCCACAAACATTGAGCAGCCTTCCACCTTTCCTCTGCCAAGACGCCACAAACATTGAGCTGCCTTCCACCGTTCTTCTGCCAAGACGCCACAAACATTGAGCAGCCTTCCAATTTTATTCTGCCAAGACGCCACAAACATTGAGCAGTCTTCCACCTTTCCTCTGACAACACGTCACAAACATTGAGCAGCCTTCCACCTTTCCTCTGCCAAGACGCCACAAACATTGAGCTGCCTTCCACCGTTCCTCTGCCAAGACGCCACATACATTGAGCAGCCTTCCAATTTTCTTCTGCCAAGACGCCACACGCATTGAATAGTCTTCCACCTTTCCTCTGCCAAGACGCCACAAACATTGAGCAGCCTTCCACCTTTCCTCTGCCAAGACGCCACAAACATTGAGCAGCCTTCCACCTTTCCTCTGCCAAGACGCCACAAACATAGAGCAGCCTTCCGCACTTCCTTGCCGAGCTAAAGTGGGGGAGGCTGCTCAGGTATTAGCTTCTCAAGATATGACGGGATCTGACGCCAGACGCAGTCTAAACTAAAAGATAAAACATTGATGCCATTATCTATTCGGGCAGCTCTGTTTCCGTGGATGAAAACAACCGAGAATATTGTTGTTGAATGAAGCGCTGCATTGAGCTTTGAAATTCTTGTCCAATAAGATCAACCAAAAAGCGTAACATCAATGATATCATCAGAGTACGGTAAATAATTTGTCTCTGCCTCTATGCGATGGCTTAGTTCTTATATTAGAACTCTTAGAATAACAGGTATTCTTAACAGTCATACAAACAACGGTTCTAAAGCGATCACATTAAATGGTTTTAATATGAATCTTTTTGTATGTTCTTCAAGAAATTTATTCCCAAATGGAGAACCTGTAAATTATTCAATCATGTAAGCTACTGAAAAATATAAAATGATTACTTGCACAAGAGTTCCTGTCCCGTGGTCGACTGATTTGTGAGCATTTTCCATCCCAGGATGTCGCTCCATGCCGGGATGCTTCTCCATGCCGGGATGTCTCTTCATCCCAGGATGTCTCTCCATGCCGGAATGCTTCTCCATGCCGGGATGTCTCTTCATGCTGGGATGTCTCTCCATGCAGGGATGTTTCTCCATGCCGGGATGTCTCTTCATGCCAGGATGTTTCTCCATACCGGGCTGTCTTGGGCTTCTCTGTCAAGCGACTGTGAGTTCTATACAGACACGATTTCGATACTTTATTGCAGAACAGCAAAGCAGATTGATATCAAATTTCTTACGAAGTTCCCACGTTAATGGTAGACAGACAATTATTGAACGCACATGCAATATAATTCTCTGCGGGGCTACTTGTTCAGTTAGGACCGCTCTTCAAACTTCGACTGAATCGGAGAGAGCCGTTCCGCTGCTGCTTAGACGTAACGAAGTTGTGAACACGACTCATAGTGATCACTGCGTGTTTTCTGTTGCTCATAAAATATTATCAGAAAGCATTAAGCATTAAAACATTTTACATTATAAAACAATGCCAGAAGTTATTAAAGCACTTCCATTGTTTTTTCATCTGTATGCAGATGATTTACAAACTGACGATTTTTTTATTTATGGTTTCTGCAAACAGCTGCATGAGAATAAAGGCTACCCTACAGCCTAATTTTTTTTACCAGGCGTGCAATGTTCAAACATGAAGACCACTGGACCTACAACCAACATCTTTACTCTATTCATCTCAGGATATGCGCATACTATTCATCACATGATATGCGTATTATGAAATCCATAAGTCGAACTCACTTGATTATTCGATTATTCGACTATCGTGCGATAGTCATTCATGTAGAGCGACTACACAATCTTAAGCTTTCGAGTACAAATATAACCCAATCAAGTACAGCAGCTCGTGTTGCTCTGCATCATTCACGAACAGAAGTATTCATATTTCCATTAATTCGATCTGTTTTGTGAACGACGAATACTCGTTGTGATCTCATCCTTTATTTTTCAAGGAAGAAAACAAACCGGAAAGTTTCATCCCTCTTCGAATGAAAAAGACATGAATACTAATTACCAGATAAAAAAGTTTTATTTAAGTTGTTCAATTCGTTAATGGAGCGAACAACACTTTTCATCACCGCAATCAAATGTTACTGTGATCCGATTATTATTGTTCACCAAGAATTTTGACACAAAAATTATGGATTCGTAACATTTATAATCGTGAAATATTCATTCCTACTATTCAGATTGGTAACAGGACTCTCGAAATCATTTAAACACAACACCCTGTCCAAACATATCATCTAAATTGTTCAGTTCTCTCTATTTATTTTGGTTCCGCAAACACACAGCTCCCATGTTCAAAGCCCTCGTTACACAGACCGTTTGTTGCCCGGTTATATGATGCGTTTCTTAACATACTGAATGCGCTGTTCTGGCTGGTTTGTTTTCCAGCTTGAGCGATACGTACCTTTAAAATACGCTTATCACATTAATCACGCGTGTTCTGAAAAGCTGTCCCGAATATGTTTTTCGTTTCTATCTTGCGTGTTAACATTTTACACATTTGCAACGTGCATACAAGAAAATGGCGTTGCTATTGCAAGCTGCATGACCTGTCGAGCCCAGTTTGAATTTAGCATGGGTTCTGTAAACTAAATTCGGTAAAATAATCAAGATCTTGTAAAAAAAGACTTGGATCATGTAAACTATATGAAATCTTGTAACAAAATTAGGCGACACCGTTTCATAAAACGATGAAGGCCTTGTTTATCAGACTCGGTTATCAGCTTCGGTTATCAGCCTCGGTTACCAGCCTCGGTTATCAGCCTTAGTTATCAGCTTCGGTTATCAGCCTCAGTTATCAGCTTCGGTTATCAGCCTCAGGAATCAGCCTCGGTTATCAGCCTCGGTTATCATCCTCGGTTATCAGCCTCAATACCATCCTCGGTTATCAACGGTTACAGCAATTTGGTTGCTGACCATCGCGAAGAAATAATATTGTTAGGAGACATTGAGATTTGCTTAGTTGTGGTATGTTTCAATTTATTGGACAATCCTATTATTGATGGACGGAAATACATTCTGACTATGGGGCAACCAATGACATAATCATTGAGACGCAGTTGAATTCAATGGAGAACCAGTTATTGTTGTATGTTGAATATCCTTTAGGAAATACAACATGCGATCACCGTATCTTGTCGAGGTCGGGATGATCAATATCATATGTTACTGATATTCATTGACTTATTCTGACAATAAAAAATGAACATATAAGGTTGGTCTTTATGTAGCTTAGTTTTACCGGATTATCACTCAGGTTAATGCCAAATATTGCACTGAATCTGCAGTAGACATTAACCCGGTAGAAAGTCAAAGAAAACATTTGAAATGTTGCAAGTGTTCAATCAAATCACGATGTCATCGATATCAAACAAACATTAATCCTAAAAATGCATCAATCTTTACCAAATTATGACTGAAATTCAGTACATTACATGATAAATTGGATGAAAGTGTGTATCAACGTGATGAACACGGACTTTTATTTTTTTAGTGTTATTTGTCAGTCGATCATTTATTTTTTCCGGCTGGTTTATTCAATTCACGATTTCATTTCCCCCACCAAGGGAACGATGGATATACTGGTTATACTGGTTCGACGTATTTCATTCATATGCTAAGAATATGTTAATTGTAAATATATTCGTTAAAAAACTCCAAACAGCATTATGCTGGCAGTTAGAATGTAATATCAGTTGTTCATCAAATAATTTGGAAATGAACACTTTGCCCCTTTTTTGTTTATGTTGCTGTACCCCCTGACATTTTGAATGAGTATTAAAATTGTGTTGTGTGTATTAGGGTCAACGTATTAATGTCAACGTGAAGGGGGTCAACCATTATGAGGCTATCTGATGCTGGTTCCAGCCGGATAGAATCAAGAACTTTTGTCAGAATTATTAGCTAACTAAATATTTTTTCTAGAAAGAACATATCCAGAGCATAACACAGTTATAAATGGCGGTAACTTACTAGTATTACAGTTCTTGACACTGCGGCATTGTTTCTGTCTCGTAAAACATGTCTCCATTTTTGGCCTGCAGGTGATTTGTTGGTTCTGCGGGACTCGGATTCCATTTGGAATTCAACGCAGTTCCTCACCCCGGGGAAATTATTTTGACCTCATTCCTTTCGCCAAATCCAACTGGAGTACTATTTTGTTCAGCTTCTACTCCGGTATCAGTGAGTTAACTTTACGTTCTATTTTTTCATAAACATTATTATTTATTTTGCCTAGAATATACGATTGTGTTTATACCTTCAAAATTGCTTAATAATCAGTTCTTTATCTATTCGTGAGGAATCTTGTGATTTTGATATATTCATTTCTATAAAGTCCTTATTTATTCATAGCGTATACGTCGTATTCTCTAATGTGGTAGGTCTCGGTGAAACCTTACGCAATACCGCCTAGTGCATTCATTCCAATGACCGGCCAAGCAACATCATGGGCCTTCGGGGAATATTACATTGGATAAACTATTTTGAGGGCAGTTCTCTCATCTCACAATGAACGACTGGGAACAATGCCCGGTCGTTCATAACCGTGGCAATTCAGGGAAGCCAGCCACTTCTAGTATAATTATTAATGCATTACCATTGTATGAATAGTTGAAACTGTTGACAAGGGTCCCGAGCGTGTCATTTATTTCTAGTCTCGTGCTTAAGTCACTGCTGGTGCAGCAGAAGCCTACACCAGCAGTCACCAGCTACCACCAACAGAACCAGAATAACCGGTTGATAACAACATCAGCAGCTGCTTAGACCAACAGTCACCAACAGCTGACAACACCAACAGTCGATAGAAGCTCATAACCCCAACATTCACCGGAGCTGCGATCAACCAGCAGCAGCTACCAACAACAGGCACCTGTACTCTAATGGTCACCAGCTACTGCCATCACACATCGACCAGCAGTTGCTAATACCAACAGTCACCAGCAGGTACCGACTCCAGTAGTCCCCAGATTCTTCCATCACCAGCAGTCACAAGCAGCTACCACCACCAGCATTGACTTGCAGCCGCAGCTGCCAACACCAACAGTCACCAGCAGCTACCAAGTTCAAGAGTCACCAGCATCTGCCAACACTATCAGCCACCAGCAGCTGCCCCCACCAGCAGATGCCATCACCAGCAGCAGCTAACACCAGCAGTCACCAGAAGCTGCACTCCGACAGCCCAACGAGCGCTGGTGACGCTTTGTCAACAAACATTCGTTTTCCGGTGAATAATTCGCTCCTAAATCCCTGAACTCACCATTTATATTCTTCTGATGTTGAGCTCATCACTTCTTCTGATGTTGAGCTCATCACTTCTTCTGATGTTGAGCTCATCACTTCTTTTGATGTTGAGCTCATCACTTCTTCTGATGTTGAGCTCATCACTTCTTCTGATGTTGAGCTCATCACTTCTTTTGATGTTGAGCTCATCACTTCTTCTGATGTTGAGCTCATCACTTCTTCTGATGTTGAGCTCATCACTTCTTTTGATGTTGAGCTCATCACTTCTTCTGATGTTGAGCTCATCACTTCTTCTGATGTTGAGCTCATCACTTCTTCTGATGTTGAGCTCATCACTTCTTCTGATGTTGAGCTCATCACTTTTTCTGATGTTGAGCTCATCACTTCTTCTGATGTTGAGCTCATCACTTCTTCTGATGTTGAGCTCATCACTTCTTCTGATGTTGAGGTCATCACTTCTTCTGATGTTGAGCTCATCACTTCTTCTGATGTTGAGCTCATCACTTCTTCTGATGTTGAGCTCATCACTAATGATAGCTTTATACTTTAGTGTTTGAAAACTCTGCCGAAAACAGACGCTATGTATTATTTCCAACAGCTTAATCTGAACAATTTGTGGGTGAGCTAATCACCAAAAAGTAGCCCCATTACCAACTTGAAGAGCTTTGAGATTATTTTTATTTGTGAGAAATAATGTGAAACTTTATGTTTTCCTAAATGAACTGCAAGTGTCATTGGGAGCACATCCTATTTAAGTTAAAAAATCTGATGTAACGGGAAATCCGTTCCAAAAAAAGAACGTAACTTGAACCAAAAAAAATGTATGGGTTAGGTAATAAATATATTTAAAATGAAGTTATCGAAATATAACGTTTACTGCAGCTGCAACAGTGAATTACCCGTAAATCTGAAAAAAATAGGGTCAAATAACCAAATCCACGTTATTTTCTTAGAATGTTTGGCCATGCGCAGACTATTGTCCATATTTTATCATAAGTTTCGTTTGAAAGTCCAACCAAGTGAGAATAATTTGAGAAGCTGTATATAATATTAACTCAAATTAACGTTCATATTCGTAAAATTTTAGGGGCAGAAGTGTTATTTATTATAACACTTTATCTAGTTAGGAGCAACAGGCTTCAAGAGAGTATAATCCATTGCTATCATTAGATTGTGTCGTTTGAGGTATCATATTTTTTTTCGAACTGCTTCCTCCATCATTGCTACCAGAAAACGTCTCTAGACTCCCTGTCTCCCCAGACGGTTTCCCCAACCTTCCTCTTCCCATTCTCTGGGGACGAGGTCTTAAGCCCAGCTTGCGCGGTGGAAATCAAGTGAAAATCCGTCACGGGAACTTGCTGAAGTGATAATGCCAAGTAAAAAAAACTTCTCAAAGAGTAGCTAGCCGAGGCGCCTCAAACATAGAGCGGCCTTCCGCCCTTCCTCTATTCAGTAAAAATTGTTGAGTCTCCTTTAGTGCTCGCATTCGAAGAGTCCGCAGCTGAACACTCGTTAATAAGATGCGAATTTCAAAATAATCGTCTACCTGCTAACTCGAGCACTCCCTTTTCTATAGACTGGTATTTACGAAGAAACAAGCGTCCGTCAGTAGTGGGGTTTGTTGGAGAATTATCATTTCTCTTCAAATAATCAAAAGCATGACAGCATGTACCATCCAAGTACAGCAAACAGTTTGACTTTTCCTCTAGGTGCTGCAGTTTTTTGGTACACTTTCTCTTTTTAAAGCTTTCTTGGGATAAGAGAAAATATTATTTGATTATTCAGAATGACCCTTGAGCTCTTAACAATGTTACTCACGTGGGCATATAAAACGGATAGGATTATTTAAATTTTCCCTTTATATATCTGCTCCTTTAACACTTTTTTTTTCAAATAAAAAACTAGCAAAATAATCGATTTATCATAACGGAACAACTCATATGATTATAAATAAATGGAAACCTAGTCTTGTGAAATACATTGTTCAAGTAGATCGAAGAGTGACGCACATTTTTTCCTCTGTAAATGTACTTCCGCTGCGTATAGCTTTAAGGCAAGTATTTTTTTTTACAGCTAACGGGTCATTGGTTAATATGGTCGAAATTGTTCTAACAACCAATATGTCGACTCTCTCGGCGACATCATATCCAAACCATGTATTCCTTACATTGATATGAGAATTGAATTAATTTAAAGGATCTATTTATCGTATTATCCAATAAATAAACCAATAAGTCCTGCAGAAATTGTGTCCAAAGTATTCATGCTCGACATATTTCGCGTTAATTGGATCTGTTTTGTCGATAAAGGAAAATTCCCTTGAACTGGTTTTAATTATCATCAGCCTGAGGTGAACGGTAAAGATCCATCCGTGGGTCCGTAAGGAAGAGACGTGGGGGTAATACGCCTGTAGGAGTGCTTTATTTAAGCACTACCGTTCGCAGTGGAGAGGATAAACATTTCAACTCCAAAATTAAACCTTCAATGAAGCCTTCGTAACAAGATTTTTGCCCTGTCAGTTTTAAATTCACGTTATACAAGCTGTTTGTTTTTCCGTTAAAGTGAACGCGCTGTTATAAGTTTTGAATATTTTCTTACCGCACTGTTAGATATGTTATACCATTGATGAGCGGTCGGCGCCGGTCATCAATATGTAA
>SDVV010002631.1:0-22619 GCA_016164225.1 Gammarus roeselii
TATATTTATACACATGCATACATGCAATAAAAATACATTTACACACATAATAATGTGCAAACATACATTACTACACACAAATTAGGCCTCATCGGGCTGATCAAAATTTGCAAAATAATCACACAGCAGATCAGCAAGGGCCTGCTTATAGCGAGTGATATCTGTCAACTGAACTATGTCAGCAGCCAAACCATTACACACAGCAACACACCTCACACTGAAGGACCTACTGCGGGCATCAGAAGAGCAAGGGGGAAACTCCAACTTCAGCAGATGACCCCTAGTACCTACTCTTGGAGCCAAAAAAAAAAATATCCAGTAAATCCTCTGATTTGCCATGCAAACTTTTCCATTCATTTATCATGTCTGCCCTCCAAAGGTGACCCACGACAGAAAACAAATCCATGCTCCTCAATCAATTACCATAGTCCACATCAGCAAGCCCATCAATGTTTCTGGTCCATCTCCTCTGAATAGACTCAAGCAGTCTGCAGGCCCCACAATATCCAGTGTTCCAGACACAAGATGCACACACACCCAATAAGTGGGCGAATATGTGCAGCATACAAGGGTACCATAAACTCTAGGGACCTACAGACAGTTGATCTCAACAAGAAGTTTGCCAGCCCACCGCCCTTTGCAACCACCACACGGATATGATGGTGGAATCCGAGACTTGTGTCCCCATTGACACCTAAGTCTTTATGTGTGGTCACAAACTTTAATACTCTACCTTACAAAAAGTACTGGTTAACTGGGACTCGAGCATCAAAATCAATGCAACCTCTGTAAAAGCGTAGTACCACACTCTTGTCTGGATTCAATCCGAGATTCCAGAACCTTGCAACAGAGTCGACTGTATCCAAACTACTTTGGAGTGACTGAACACCGCGGACGGCAGGCTCAGTGTTCTTACTTAAGTATCTCGAGTACAGTTTATAATCGTCCGCAAATGCCTTGAACATGCATAGAATACCACTCGAGATAGATTGATATAAATCAAGAACGGTAGCAGACCAATGACAAAGCCTTGAGGTACACCACCTGTCACATCAACTGGGCTGCTCACACTGCCACTCACACGAACACTCATCACTCTGCCGGAGAGAAATACAGCAATCCAGGCCAGCAATGAGTTACAAACACCCAAGGACTCTAGCTTAGACAGAAGCAAACCATGACTCACCACATCGAATGCTTTAGAAAAGTCAATCATTATGACATCCACAACATATCCATCAACAATCCACCTCCCAACATCATCGTATGTCAACAGCAACTGGTCCTCGGTGCTACGGTTACTTCAAAAACCATACTGATGGGATGACAAAATATTGTTGCTCTCAAGGTACTCAGTCAACCATGATACAACTATTCTTTCCATTGATTTGCAGCAAACAGATTTCAAATTCACCGGTCTGTAATTGAGTGCATCCGTGTGAGATTTAGCCTTGTATATTGGGACAAAGGTCGATTTGCTCCAGACTTCAGGTACCGTTCCTATCTGCATTGATTTATGAAAAATCAAACAAAGAGAGAGGGAGAGTTCATCTGCACAACTCCTCAGCAGATGCGGGTGGAGACCATCTGGGCCCATACTGGAACTGGGATCAATAGCCAAAAAGACATGCTGGACCCCCAGCCTAGAAAAGTCCACATTAGACAGACTCCCATCAAAAGACTGGAAAAGGGCTGGGTGGGTAGGAGCTGAACCTACAAAAACTCCAGAAAAAGTCTGCAAAAACTTTGCACATCATGCTTGGATTCTGAATTATCTCACCATTTGACAATAGGAGGGGGCCAACAGCTGAGCAACCAATATATTTTTCCTAACATGAGCATGAAGCAGCGTACAGTTATCAGGTCTCTTCAGTAACTTGGACTCCTACTTCTTTCAGGACTCGATGGAAAAATTTCTGTAGGTCCTATACAGTTCAACATATATGAGTAGCCTTTCAAGAGCACTTGCAAAATTGCGGCCCTCCACTCTCCCGATCCACTTGTAGTCATCCCTCCGATCTCTCTTGGGCAAGGGCCGTGGGAGCCCTGACAGCCCATGGATGGCCAGAACAAACAGGCGTGAGAGGTATGAACTTCTCAATGAGGGACATCAAAATTGACTGCAGAAAAAAAATCTTCAGACACCAAAGAGTAGCTGAATTCAAAATCCCAATCAACCAGAGACAGAGCCTCTGAAATTCTGGCATATTTCCCCCTTGTGGTAAGAACGCCTCTCCCCCTCAACCCCACTCTCTGGCTCCTCTCCACTGAAGATATACTCAAAGACAACGGGAGAGTGCTGACAGCTAGGCAAGGGCAGCAGCATAGACACCTCACCAACACGATCCTCCTCAGATGTAAAAACCAAATCCAGTATATTGTCTGACAGTAAGAATGTGGGCTCCTTAACCCACTGCTGAAGTTCAAGAGATGAGAAACAATCTAAAAATTGCATGTCAATTGGCTGAATGTAGCCATCAACTAGGTCTGAGGACCAGTCAATTTTTGGTAAATTAAAATCACCTGTGATAATCACCTCTTTGCCAGGACAAAAAATCAATAGTTTAACAAGGTGTTATTTTCCAGATTTGCATAGGAAGGAGGCGGATACACAGCTACAATCCACAGGTCATAATCAACAAGGTGCACGGCTACAACATTCGGAATGTGCACCTAAATCCAATGTCCTTGTGCAGATACAATAACGTTCCATGCTTACGAGCTGTGCCATCTGTGTCACCCCTCACATCACGATAGTCAGCAACGTCGATGAAGGACAGTGCAACAGCAGGCAGCAACCACGTCTTACGTTCAGTCTTACTGATGGCTAGGACATCAATACTCAGCTTCAAGAGCAACTCAGGGATAAAATTCACTTTATTTGCTTGGGAGTTGACATTAACATGTCCCACTTTTATGATATTAAAATCAAGTGAAGAATTGCTGGAGCTCAGCACCGATGAAAAATTTGCTCAGGGTCGGTCTTCAATACCTTGATCAGAAGCACCACCTCCCGAACCAGACAGGGCATCACCACAACTATCCATGTCACCACGACGGTCCGACGCAGCCACACCACCAACAGACCCAGCTGTACCCCAAACAGCTACTGCACGAACACGACCAGCTGTATCGCAACCAGCTGCAGCAGCCCCAAGACCAGCTGCAGCAGCACCACGACCAGCTGCTGCAGCTCCACGACCAGCTGCTGCAGCTCCACGACCAGCTGCAGCAGCTTCACGACCAGCTGCAGCAGCTCCATGACCAACTGCAACGGCACCACAACCAGCTTCAGCAGGACTACGACCTGCTGCAGCAGGACTACGACCTGCTGCAGCAGGACCACAACCAGCTGCAGCAGCACCACGACCAGCTGCAGCAGGACCACGACCAGCTGTAGCAGGATCACGACCAGCTGCAGCAGGACCACGACCAGCTGCAGCAGGACCACGACCAGCTGCAGCAGGACCACGACCAATGGCAGCAGGATCACGACCAGCTGCAGCAGGATCACGACCAGCTGCAGCAGGATCACGACCAGCTGCAGCAGGATCACGACCAGCTGCAGCAGGATCACGACCAGCTGCAGCAGGACCACGACCAGCTGCAGCAGCACCACAACCAGCTACAGCAGCACCACGACCAGCTGCAGTAACACCACAACCAGCTACAACAGCACCACGACCAGCTGCAGTAACACAACAACCAGCTACAACAGTACCACGACTAAAAGCCCCACCGGTCACCACCCTGGCGTAGTTGCCCCGAAAAACACCCCGACAGGCCGAGCATCCCCAGCACTGCAGGCCACAGCTGCTGAAGCCAAGCCTCCTCCACGCTCACCCACCCACAGCAGGCTTCTCCTCCCGAACAGCTCCTGGCGTTGTTTGTAGGTCAGGTCTCTCTGGATGAAGACACTTTCACAATCATATATTCCTTTCAATTCCCTTGCATTCGTTAGTATCACATTCCTGACAATCATCAGAGATTTTGGCTCTGAACATCTCAATCTGACCAATAACTATACTGACCTCATGCAGGGCACATTCAAGCCCAATCAGCCGCTTTACCACACCCTGAAAACCAGTGTTCACATCAGTCACACTTTCGCCCAGGCCTCTCAAAATAACATTCTGCTTACGCTTCGTCTGCTCCTGAACCTCGCGCACCTTTTCTCTGACAACTGCATTAAGTTGGGCAGACATGGCAAATTGCTCGGATAAAGCCTGCTCAGGAGCATGACTCTAGGCAACCTGTGCATTGCTCATCAACATTCGAACCTGTGCTCACAAAGCCCCAACCGCCACGACCAGTTATTTAAATGCTGACTTGCCCACCAACTTGTCAATACTGCCTATCGAAGTTCTCCTATCTTGTTGACTGCTCTTATACTGTTTGCAATGATATGTAATAGCACATCCTTCATTCTCCAGAAGTCTATCTATCACACCTTTCTTCAATCCAACACACTCAGAGACTGGGTGAAAAAACTTAACACAGTCACGACAGCCAATGGAGACCATGGTCAAGTTGCATCCACTGACTGCACAAAATTGTTCGGAATCGTCATTACCACCATCAGCCTCATCTCCCACAAAACTAGTGCTCCGCGCACCAGCAGCAACCCGCCCGCCCAGCACCCCAGACATACCTGAGTTGATGCTGCCATCAAGTGCAGCACCAGGTGAGCTGGGCAATGCGTCCTCTTGACTGCTCTCATCGTCCTCCGCCCTCCTGAACGGAGATACCTTCTCAGTCAGGATGCAGTCAGCAGTGTTTGGGTTCCAGTCCGGATTGTTGTCAATCTGCCAGAGGACATCATTGGAAAAGCTTGCGTTTCTGCGGCATGCCAAAACGTTCTTTGTTCTTGCGGTAGGGGAACAGGTCTTCTGCCTTAAGGTTGCCTGTCTCTCCGGTGTCATAGAAAACGATAGGGTACTTCTTGGAGGGTTTTCACTGGGCTCAAGTTCAAATGGCTCAATCCGTCCCGGCCAATGGTGATATTCCTTCACTTTTGTAAAGATTTGATCATACGGCTTGGTCTATTTAAGGCATGGTCCAGATAACATCAGGACAACTAGTGGTTTATAATCAGCTAACAGTTAGTATACGGGACGGGAAGAAGCGATTTCTTTGGAACTTGTGGTGACAAACTTCAATGCTCAGTAAATAATCAGTATCTGAACAAACGTGAATTTTCGACAGGTAATTTTTGATGCATGCCCCATGTTGCAGTCTTTTTTGGCAGTTGCATGGACTAACTTGTGAATTTCATCACTGCTATTGAAGTTTTTCATCCATAATTGCAAACTACTTTTCCTGGAAGTCATTTCTCACCACCCAGTATTTATTCAGCACAGGGCGTATACCCAATTTTTTTGGTTAGTTGTCAGCACATGAACAAAAGCGGGTGATGGTTAATATTTTTTTTCTAGCTTGGTAAGTGAAGCAAAGATTGTCAGTTTTCTTATGGTATGAATGTTCATGACGTAGCATAGCTAATTGTAGAGACTAGAAAGCCGGTCAATAATCAGTATGTGCTTCCATTTCCTTACTCAGAAATGAAAGCAGCCATTTGTGAGCAACAGACAAACTTATGGTGGGTATGTGCTGGCAAACACAAACTTCCAAACCGCGTGATTAAAATAATGGAAGCCTATAAGTAGCTTCAACAACAAAAACCACATGCTATATAGACATACATCAGGCAAACCCACCACTCGACACTCGCACCATACCACCAACAAGCAAATATCCTCAATAAAACACTTTGCAAATACTGGAATACTACCACACCATCCAGTCAGTAGGAAGACACTCACACTGTTGAAAAAATATCTGATTGACCCTTTCTTTCCATCAGTCAGTACTATAGCTGCCATCAGCCAGACCAATAACTCCCCAACAATAGGCTCTGATGGCTTACCATACCGTTATATTAAACAGCTAGGTTCACATGTCATCAGGACTTTCACAGACCTCTTGAACATCTCCATTCAACACAACACCATACCCATCACCTGGAAACCAGCGAAAATCAAACCCATCCTGAAACTCGACCAAGCCCCTAGAGAACTGGCCTCATACTGACCTACTTCTCTCCTAGCAAATCTCTCCAAAATTTCCAAGTGACTGATTCTAAACAGAATGAGTGCCCATAACCCACACTGCTCATCAGCCTCACCGACCACAGCTGCATACCTTCAGCAATACCTGAACTCACTCAAAGTTTGGCTGCACCACAGCAGAATGAACGTGTCCACAAGCTAGCCATCCCTCACGTTATTACCACTAGAAAATAGTGAACACTGCATCCACCCCTGTGTCACTCCCATACCCACCCCATTGTCTCACTAACATCATTCGTGGCGTAACTTATGACACAAACTTCACGCAAGCAACATCACTAAAGCCAAGCCTAGAATAAAGGCACCCTCCAAGGAATCAATTACAATGCTATATTGGTACAAACAATTAATCAGGCTAATGTTTTTTTATGTAAACTGCTTGGTCTTTTGACCTGCTCCCACACTTAGTAACTCCCTACATAAAATAAGGGACATGGCTTTTCCCACCACAATGTGTTGCACATAGACTGCAGCTATTCCTCATCTGCATGAAAAAAAAACATGGTCCTCCCCCTCGAACAGCAACTTGATATGAGGAGGACACAATTCTTTAACAAAATTGTCGAGTCGTCCTTTCTCTGCCACTACCTCGTGAACCTACAGCAAACCCACCAAAACAAACATGAAGCAGTGGCACCTGGTGCGTCATGCACCGGCACATATGTGCACAAACTGATACACACATACACTGCGCAGCTCTTACTCTGGCTGACCATTGAGTCGACACGTTCCATCGTGGAGGAGTTGGGGTGCCCAGAGGTGATTTGGGTCATCTGTCGAGGCTAAGGTGCGGGCACCACACGTCCCTCCAGATGTACCAACCTAGACTGGCAAACGTTCCTTCCGATCTGTGCACGCGGCGTCAGGGCGCGCCTGATACGGTCGAGCACGTTATGATGTCGTGCCCTGTCTTTGCACTCAGCAGGCTCAATCATAATATCATGTCGGGGCATGATCTGTGAGAGCTCCCGCAATACAGCATCAATTTCTACAGGGGTGTAGGCCTAATATCGGGACCTGCTCTGGTCTATCATCCCTAACATACTCATGTCGTTGGATATCCGGCCTTTTGGGCTGTGCGACGGCCGTGACTCCTTGAACGCAGGAGAAGCTAAGGCTATGCAACAACACCAACCACTGAAATACGGTTTGGTTGATGCTAGATACTGAATATTCTAGGTCTGTAACCCAGACTTGATGGATCTTATCTCGCACCATTCTCTGGCTTTCAGAATGGTGGTATACATGCCTCAGGGCTGGAACGCTGCAGTGATAGAAAGATATATTGCATTATTACTAGATGCATTATCTTCATTGCCTTGCTAAGTGGGAAGCACTGTGGCCAGCTATTACCATTTGCCCCAAGGTGCAAATGCCCTCTTGGGTGAAGGGTACTAGGATTAATTGCAGATCATAACACTGAGGGTCCTTGAAAAGAGTACCTCTAGTTAATGGGCAGCCAACCACGTAAAGCAAAATAATGGGAAGTCACATGGCTGAAATGCGGTTGGCTGAATGCTGGCTGACTGAAAACCAGGTGGAGGAATTCAAATTCTCAGTGCTGGTCTATCAGTAGGTCTATACGGTATATACTGTTTTTGCCTTTGTTACAGGTCCCACAGAGATGGCGGAAAACCATAAGCATTGGGTCTATGGCCACAGGGCTTCCATTAAGTAAGGCAAAGATGACCCATTTAAAAGCAATGTGATAAAGAAAAGTAGTTCAATTTTAGATAGTTGATAACATCTTGTGATACTGTTGTTAAAATTAGTTGGCTGATGAAGTATTTGATGTCCAGACAAGCCGAGCAGCTTCTCTACTGGTGCGAGCTCAGTTCAAGCGGCCAGGCTCCAGTGACGTCGTCAGCAACGCCCGCCGGTGGGGTCTGCAGGTACTATACTATCAGGAAGGACGCACCGGGTTCCGTGTTATTTTACTCCTGATCCAAAGTGTGTTGTGAGATCCCGGCCTTACCCTTAATGTGATGAAGGCTGAATTTTGGTATGTGAGTGAGTGCGTGAGAGGAGTGTTAGATGCGTTTCGCCATCGGCTATTCCCCTTCTGAGGGATCCGGCCTTGCGTCTGTATCTGTATTATTATTAATTGTGTGTGATGTTTTCATTGTGGGAAGAGTACTCGTTTTGGTGAGCTGCCTGCCGATTTGTTTGCCACTATTTTAGGGTTTAACTACAATCGGATAATAAGTCACCCCGAAATTGAACAGCCGGCTGATATTTTAGGGTCCCACAACAATAATCAGATAATAAGTCACCCCAAAATAGAACAGTCAACCAATATTCTAGGGTCCCACAACAATAATCAGATTAGTCACCCCAAAATCGAAAAGTCAGCTAATATTTTAGGGTCCCCCAACAATAATCAGCTAATAAGTCACCCCAAAATCGGATAGTCAGTCAATATTTTAGGGTTCCGCAATAATAATCAGATAATAAGTCCTATCAAAATCGAACAGTCAGCTAATTATTAGTTTTTCACCATTTATTGCTAATTTTTGGTCACTAATGGGTGCCTGTACAACGATTTTGCCAATTTAAATTTATGTAATGCTCATAAACTAATATCACTAATAATATCTAGATTTTACTATTTTATAGGTGTGGACCGTTTCTAAACTTCAAAACTACCTGAAAGAACTCGCCAGCCACCCTGACTTCAAACCTCGTCCTTCCTCGTCCTTCACTTCAGCTTCTCGTCAACGCTGTTCAAATCTTCAGCACCCCTCTTCTGCACGACAAACTTCTTCCATACCCTCTAACGCTGCCTCGACTTGCGAGTCATCTTCTTCGTCCACCACCGCTAGGGCAGGACTCAGAGCGGCTTCGTCCCGTGCGCAAGCGTGTGCCAGACTAGGCGCCGCTACTCGACTGACCCATACCTCCGGCAGACAGCCCTCCACTGCCATCAGGCAGGCTGCGTCTTCATCAACCCCCTCCTCTGCTGTTCTCCCTACTGGATCCAACCATACACTCTGTGGCCCGAAGCTAACCACTACGACCGCCAGCAGCACACAGATTGTTTTCATAACCCCCAAACAGCAGCTGTCAGTGATCGTTGTCCCTGCCTCGAAAGGTTCATCATCCAGGAGCAGCAAACGTGTGCCCTACATCAAAGTGGAAGATTTCGCTAAGTGAGTTGACTTGGTAGGCATGTCATCTGTTTACAATTAGCCATTTTGCCAAATATTCTCAGTAGTTACTGCGTTGAAAAGTTCATTACATAGCTTTTGTCTACTTATCTAGTTTGTTCTACAAATCATGCTCCCCCTAGGCATCTGTTGAATTCACGGCGGCACGGAGTCACGGCCCAACCGGGGGGGTGAAACCCTCATTTCCCTTCAGACTCCCCTCTTCTTCACTTTCTCTCATTTTCTCCCATATCTTGATTTGCTTAATTTTTATTTACCTCATCTGCATCTTATGTTTAGTTCAAATTACATTTAACTTGTCTCAGACTCCTTCTTAACAACTCTCATAATAGTCGTTGCACATGCACATATACACGCATACACACTCAAACATATACATACCGGTTGTAACTATTCTTCTTTTGGGTGGCAAATAACGGCCAAGTTGCGCTCTTTTTTTCATGCAACCTTTTTCTAAGACTATTCCTTCTTCTTCGTTCCATTCTTGCTGTTCTCATGCGTGAAATTCCCTACACCTAGTGTAGATCTCATGCATGGGATCTCCGTTTTCTGTCTCTTCTTCATCTTCCCCCTCAGCAGGTGTTGGAGCGCGTACCCCGGCACCTTAAGGACTACTGCGGATCCTTGGGGCTCTGAAGCAGGGTAGGCAGTGTGTTATTCCTCCTTACTGCCATCCGGGGAGTGTTGGGACCATATGGCCTCACCACCTTAGAAGTTCCTGTACCTCCTGGGGCACCCGTACATACCATAGACGTTCGCCGCGTAAAGGACTTTGACTTTGCGCAGTAGTAAACCTGACTCGAACATTAGAAGAAGAATAAAAACAAATACTAACATGATGCAGCACTGTTTGCTGGTTTGACATTCTGCGCCAGAAGGACGATGACTCCAGTGCACTAGCAAACCTTGTCACTCTAATCTAATCAACAAATGGGGTAGTTTGATGAGCGCCTGTATACTTGCGTACCATCTACTGTATCGCAAAGTTACATATTTTTTATGCCCAATTCCCCAACTTGGTCTGGCCTTATTTTCAGAAAGTACCGTCCACTCTTCAAAGAGATCAGCAACTGGCCAATTCTTAATCTAGAAGGCAATCGTACTTCTTGTCCGTTTATTGAGCCTCTCCCACCTCCCTGGACGACCAGCAGTAAAGACCAACCTCCCGCAGTCAACAAAACTACCCTAAACGACAACAAGACCAAGAATTGTAGTGCGGCTTCTGCAGCAGCTTCCCCTAAAGTGAACAGTTGTCGCCTTCGAGACAAACCGACCACTCCTAACGTCAAGGAGACTGAGACGCCCAATAAGGACAAGTGAGTTCTGGTTCAAAAATTATAAATTTGTGAATGATCTTAAGAAAGAAATTATTGCATTACTCAGTAGCTGTACATGTATTTTACTGTTGTCCCATTCCACTAGATGCTGTGTTGTCTGAAGGCTTCTGTCATGCTAGTGTCTTTTGGTCTCCACGCTTCCCAATTTTCCAGTAATCTTACCCCACTCCCCTCTTCTCTCATCACCTCCAGAGCCCCCGCTGCCAGTGGTCGGTCTCGACGCAACAGTGGTGGCTATTGCGAACTTTGCTGTCGTCACTACACCAGCCTGAGGGCGCACCTCCAGTGTTCCGCGCACCAGGCCTTCGTCACTGACCCTCTCAACTATGGCCAGCTGGACCAGCTGATTACCTTAGTCGCCGCAGATAAGGACAAGCAGGGCTCTGCTGCTGATCGCATTGACAGCTTCTCCGTCGGTGGGGTTGATGCTGGTGCTGCTGCCTCCTCAAACTACAAGTCCTGCCCCAACACTGCCCCTCTCCTCCCCCTCTCCTCTCGCCCTCCACCTCCACAAACACAGCAACCATAGCAGGTGGGTTCAAAATATGACAAAATTCTGATTTATTGATTTTTATAGAGCTATTGCGCTTGAAAACCCTGTCATTCTATTTTGATAGAATAGTCTTAAGAGAGAACTCGATGGCAAATGAGGATTAGGTGTAATTCAGCAGACCGGTTTATGATAGGTCCTCTTCATACAAAATCATTTGAGTTTATTTTTCAGAAAACCTTTTGCCAACTAATACAGCAACCAAGAGTAATCTACGTGCTCATGATTGTATCATCACACGTAAGATCACAAGAAATGAACACTTTCCTGTTCGAGAAGGAGGAAAGGAGGGAGACGTTCTTGCTGCATCTTAAGTAGCCGATCTTCGTGTTGCCACAAACGTGAACTTTATAAGAGGGTCGTTGCCAGAATCAGCGAGTGTGCACTACGCACTAGACGTTCTCTACGTAACTTTTCTCTCTATAAACCCCCGAGTCAACAAACCAACATATCCTATCTTGACTGATGCAGCATCTGAAGTTATATTACGTGTTTATCCTTAGATATCCAAGTAACGCGTCTGCTGCCGCCGTCAGGGTTGTTGTCGTGGTCGGCCCCTAACACCCCAATGAGGTTCTCGAGCAGCACGAGCAGCGCCGCGCGTCACAGTCACAGTAGCAGCGTGTCCTCATCCCCCGCCCTCCGCTCCTGCACCGCCCTCCGCTCCTGCACTGTCCTCCCTCCACCCCTCTCCTATCCACCGCCTCTTGCCTTGGGAGGTTCTCTTCTGCTGGTCGCCACGACACCGTCGTCGTCAACGACACTCTCCTCGTCGTCGCCCGTGTACTCCTCTTCGCCGTCTCCTCAGCCCGAGGTCAGCTCGTCCTCTTGTGCCGCCAAAGACGAGGACGTCGTATCCTCAGCCCTGCTCACACCCCCCTCTGATGAGGGACGGGGCACCGGCGCCACTACAGTAGCGGCTGGCAAACGGCATCTCGTGCACACCGTCTTCAGGGTCAGTCTCATTGATGCAATCGCGATAGAACGGGTTACTGTATTCCGAACTGATCTTAGGGTGAGTCTTGGTTGTGCTCTCAGTTGGCCTGACAGTATTTAATACTTCGGACAGGATATTGTAATTTTTGTTTGTGTAAGATTGGCCTTCATACACAGTAATTTTAAATTCATTATTACATTTCAATTGTGATTTTTAGAATCCATTAATTTTGTTTCAGTGTGAGTTCATTTATTCCGCTGTATATATGTTATTGATTTTGCGTGTCATGTCGTTTTATTAGCGAGTGTTTGATTCTTTTTAATGAACACTTGTCATCTAACTAACTAATCCCTTGTTCTTGTAACTCAGTTGGGCGCGACCGTCTTCAGCGGCCCCGCACACGCTCGAGCCAGCACATCGTCGCGCTCCTCCGATCACTGCGCTAGCAAACGCGATTCTAACTCTGCCCACCTGAAGACTCGTCAGCAGAACCCCAACCGTGAGCGACACATAGCACCCTCCCCAAGCACACTCTCTACCGTTTCTGACCAATGCTATATCGCAACATTGGATGGGGTTGAACCGGAAGAGATAACATCTTCAGATACGGTCGCCGTTTCTACTCGTTCAGCAGTATCCGACGATTCTGTCGTGAACTCGTCTGATTCTCTCAGTAATGACACCAGTGCAGTCTCAGCCAATCCTCTCGACTCTCACCCAGACACTCCAGAGTCCTTCACCACCAGCGTGACAGACTCTGGATCGTGCTCTGCAGATAGCGTCTCCAACTCGGCCGATTCTGTTGTCTCTCGTTCCACAGAGTCTTGTTCGCCAAACCTCACCGACTGCGACTTGTATCCCGTCATTTCGGTGACTGCTAAGTCAGTCGTAACATATCACAATTTTTTCAAGCGCCAAGACAACGACTGTTTTAATGCTCATCGTCGTCACTTGGACTCTTCGTGCAGCCGAAGAACGAAGATCAACTTAGAGCAGAAGGACCCTGAGAACCACTTCACGCCACCTGCTGCACTAACTACAAATGAATCTACCTCCTTTTCGAGCAAAGAAAACGACCTCTCCGGACTCTCTCGGGCCATAACTTTGTCTTCCCTAGTCACGGGTTTACATGCTTTGAGCAAGCCAGGATCTCTGCCGTTGGTTCCTTCAAACAATACAGATACCTCTGGTGACGTTGAAGACGTGCCAGTAATCGCTTGTATAAACGGTGACTCTCTCTCGGCCGCGAATTCACCCGTGACTCAGTACAACGACAACACTGATGAAGCTGAATGTTACTCACTAAGTGCAGAAAGTGATAAGAGCAGCATCGTCGCTAAGCGAGAAAGGGCAAGTGGCTTGGTGTCTGGCTGTAGAGCTGGTCCTAAATCAAAAATAAGAAAGTTTGACGGCGAAACCGATGTAAATAAGCTTGAACTATCCAGTTCTGAAGAGGATGTCGCTAAAACGGCAAACATTTTAGGTCAGAAAAATAGTGAAGTAGATTTTTTGATTCAAGAGTTTAATACAAACGAGGAATTATCAACCGTTGTTCTCGATACTGCTTGTATACCTGAAGTGGTAACAGCAAAAGTACCCACCGAATATCAAGCGTACTCTGCGGCGCCAAAACCACAGCCGGCGATTTCAAGTTTCCACAAACATTTATCGAGGTCGAGTAGCAGTGATTCTATTGTCGTCGTAGATGCTGGGGACCCTCTGAACATTGACGAGAGTTCTCTCTTGGAGGCCTCGTCTCCCCAGGTATTGGATCCTGTAGTAGATGTAACGCTGGACTGTCGTTCTAAATCTCTAAAGCCTGTAGCGCCTGCTGTTTTGCCACATTCCAAGGCTGTCATTTCTGAAAACACCGACGATATCGAGATAGTCAAGGAGTGTACCATTACACGCAAGATTACAAGAACTATCCACTTACCTGTTGTTGAAGAAGAAAAGAAGGAAGACGTCGAGTACGTCATCGTTCCTGTTGCATCTGAAGCAGCAGATCTTTGTGTTGCCAAAGGGTCAGCTTGCCACAAACGTGAACTTTATAAGAAGGTCGTTGCCAGAATCAGCGAGTGTGTTCGACGCACAAGACGTTCTCCCCGCAACTCTCCCACTCCTCCTATTGAAGCCTCCGAACCGACCTCCGAAAAGATAGCGCCTGACGATTCCGGTGACGACGTCGCGCATAGCGTTGCTAAGGGAAAAATTAGTGGCTTGGATACAGTCAATGAAGACAGCGACGTCATCGTTTGTAAGACTCCTTACCCAACGGAAGATCTTCTTAAAAACTCAGTCGGTTTCGTTTGTAGTGAGAAGGCTAACTTTCAATCTGCAGCAGGTCACAAAACATCTCTGCGGAGAAGGTCGAGTAGCGGTTCTGTTCGTGAACCAAAACTTGGAGAGCTCAAAGACTTGTCTTGTGTGGAAACAACTCCTAAATTAGATCAACTTGAAGACGATATATTTGATCTGAACGCAACGACTCAAATCAAGATTGGTTCTCTTAGCTCAAAAATATCTGAGCCTAACGGTTCTGTAGACAGCACTGACAAGTCGTGTATTGCAAAGAGCACTTCTGTTGATTGTGATCGCACTAGTTCCAGAACTGACTTGCTTACCAGCATCAAACCCACCAATACTTCACGCAATGCTTCCCAGGACCTGAAAGATACCGAGTCGGATATTGAAGTATTGGTCGTTAAATCTATTCCTTTTCCAGCTTTTACTTGTTCCGTCAGCACAACGTTTTCCGGAAAAGGTTCAGTTAGCCCCGAGAAGAGACGGAGATTCTCGAGTTCTGCCGTTAACTTCATCTCAAGCGTTGCTGGTGCAGCTGCCACTCTCTCCACGTGTACCAACACTTCCTCTGTAGTCAATAACGCCAAACTTCCAAATAATACTTCTTGTCTAGCTACTGAAACGTCCATTCAGTCTTCCTCATCGTGTATTTTTTCGCCCAACTCTCATCCAAGCAGCTTTAATAATCTCTCCAGTAGCAGTATTAACAGTAGGCGAACAACTCGCAGCATAAGCACTGACGCACTCCTCACCAAAGATCCTCTTTCATTCCTGTCTTTCTCTTCTGCCGAAGATATCCACGCGTCACGAGGCTCTAAGTCCTCGAGTGCCGTGACCACAACGTCTGTGGTCACAACTGTGTCGTGCTGCACTTCCACACAAGTCACATCAGTGCATCATGTAACACGAAATCTGCGAACGTCGACCACATCTGTAATAAGTAAGCTCTCCTCGTCGACAGCTGCCCTTGACAACACAGACCGCGCAGGTACTGAACAAATAAAAGATAAGCAAGAAAATCTTTGCAAGAAGAAAACTAACCAAGAAATGGTCCGGTTAGTACAAGATTACTCGGGCCCCTTCGATTCGTACTGCAGGAGGAGAGGTCATCGCACTTCCCGGCGTCTGGTGAGCGCAGATGCTGCTACCGACTGCCACAAGAAGTCCTCCAAGTCGTCGTCAAGTCGAAAGCATGGCGTCCCCCACAACGTCTCCTCGACCAGCGGTTGCCGCTTTGACTACTACTCGGAATCGGAGGAGAGTTCTGTTGGCGACGAGAACAGCCGGCCAGAGCAGCGGAACGGACGAACTGCAGGATCTGCGGCTGCTTTGGTGTTTTCCAGTCGGACGGGGCTTGCTATTGCCAACAGTTTGGGGTCGAACGGCGTTTCGAAGCATATTGAGAAGATGGCCACCAGAAGAAACCCTAAGAATGGAGACATCACCAGAGTCCCGCAGAGCATTTCTGCGGCTGTTGTCAACAGTAAGTGCAATGGAGACTCGGCGGGTGGAAGTAACAGCGCAAGGTGCAGTTTGCCAAATGGAAAGTTCTCAAATGGTGGGCGAAAAAGTGGCCAGCGAGCCCACCTCAGCGATGACTCGGACAGTAACAGCATCACCTCCAGAACCAACGTCATCGACGCGGCCTCGGACAAGATGGACATTAATATGCTGCTTGAAATATCTGTGGCTGATAGAAACAAGTTCGAAAAGAAGAAGGCACAGTTTTCTAGAAGGACGGCGGACTGGACGCTTATCTCCGAAACTGAAAAGTATTATAATGAACGTGAAGAGATTTTAAAGAATAAGAAAAAAGCCGATTCTAGTACTGATGACGAAAACCTCGATAGTGATGACTCTAGAAGTTACCCAATCAACCTCACGCGATCCAAAACCAAAGTCAAATTAGAAAACCATAGCTCAGAAGATTCTGATTGTAACTCGTCGACTGCAGTAAGAAGAAAGGCCACTCGGAAAGCAAGCCGCTTCAAAGAAAATACTGAGCATAATATTGAACTAGACCCTTTCAAAAACAAAACAAAGCTTGAGTGTGAGAGTCGATCAGATTCTAAAACTAGCATCTTAAAGCTAGTACACAATGAGAAATTAGGACACACAAATACTAAAAAAGAAATTGACTCTTTTAGTCAGAAACCTTCATCTCAAGTGGACGAGAAGTCAGTATCATTGAAGCCCAAAGGACCGGGAAGGCCAAAGGGCAGTCGAAATCGACGAACTCTCTATGATCTAACCAGACTTCATGAGGACACTGACGACGATAATTTTTTCAGTTTCCCTGTCAATTCGGGTCTTGGAAGCAGTCCCGTGACTGGTGCAAACCGCGACAGGCGTTCGTCCCGATCCAAGACCTTGATGGATAACTCCGAAAAACATTATTCTGATGGAAGTGGTTGCTCTAAGAAGCGACTCTCTGATGCTGAACGGTTCTTGAGAGACAATCGAGAGTATTATCAATTTCCGGAAACTAGAGAGAGGCTGCGAACTACTCATGAAAAAGCAGCGGACGAAAAGGAAGACTCAGTTCAACTCGGCGAGGATGAGGTCGACGATTCTGATGAGGATACCGAGGTCGAACCGGAAACTGCATCAAAGCGTTCAAAGGGAGAGAGGGAGAAATCAAGCGTTTTAAAAGACGTTTCCAGTCCAGGTAGTAGTTCCTGCCCTACAACCATCTCTTTGATTGCAAAGTCTATCACTATAAAGTCCAGTTGTAGAAGTAGTACGAGATGTAAAAATAGGAGAGCCACTAGAAGCAGAGTAAGTTGTCTTAAGGGGACTAAAGGAAAGGCCGACGCTGACGAAGACAGCGAAGGAGAGGAGGACGAGGAGGAAGAAGAGCCACAAACCAGATCCAACAAGCCTTCAGAAGATGAGGCATGCATATCCAAGGAAAGCTGCGCTACCAAGAAGACTACTAAAGAATTGCCTGCTGATCCTCGCTTACACCCTGGCTTCGTTAGAGATGTGATACCTTCCTGTACAGCAGCTGTGGACCAGTTGGTCTTCTCGTTTGAGCAGGTACCTGAAGCTGAACCTTGGTACCAGACCTACCAGCGACAGATTCTAGATGTGAAAGATAACCAGTATCTTAAAGCGGATGATGCCTTGCGGTTTGTACTGCCCTATGAAATGCCGAGAGAGTACTTCCGAGATCATTTGGCGAGACGAAACCTTGCAAACAAAAAACGTGCTGACCTCGCAGAGTTGGTGCGTAAAAGTCCACGCTGCCATGCCTCAACGCTAGCTCTGTTTAGTGACATCTTACCGGGTCAACGGAAAAAGAGCCGACGCTCTAAGAGTTCGGGTGCAACTGGTGGCAAAGAAGAGGATCAAGGCACTTCAGACGGTACCAGCACTCCAGGAGCAGACTCCAACAGTCGACTGCCAGTAGGGGAACATTTCGAGACCCTGGACGACTACCTGGCCATCGAGCATTGTATGCACTTGGTGCTACGCGCCACGCTCGAGAACAGAGAGATCACCAGCCTTGACGAGCTACGAGAAGAGAATAACAAGGATACCGATAATGAAGCCAGCGAAGGCAAAGGCAAGGACGAAGAAAGAAGTAAACAAAATGGCAAAGATAGAGGCGGCAGCAAGAAGGATAAGAAAGACAAGTACAAAGACGACAGTAGCGATCAAAGTGAACATGAGCCAAAGAAAGAGAGTAGGAAGAAGAATAAACGAAAAAGACAGCTTTCAAGTTCGAAAGACGGAAGCAAACCGACGAAAATTGATAAGAGTGACTCTAAAGACAAGTCCAAATCCCAGGAACCACAGATCTTACTGAAGACTTTAAAACTGAAAGACGATCCACTTGCACAAGAAATAGATCCCAGCTTCCTCCTGGAGATGCAAGAGTTAATTTTATCTAATACTCCTGACAATAACAACCCTGGTGGAGCGTCTCTGCAGGATGTCACGTTTGGCTGCAGCACGTTGGAGCAGAGCGCATCAGCTCTGTTACTTGGTGCGAGCTACAGCAAGTGCCTCGAGCGTGCCGCGGCTTCCCATCTCAGCAGTTGCAACGACGACCTCTCCAGTCTGGACGACAACGGCACCGAAGCTAGTTCCGAGTGCATGTCACTGGTGGACTCCGAAAATCTTGACGGAGGTCCACCTACTGCGGCGAGGAGCAGTTCCATTGTGAAGAAGAGAAGAAAAAATCTCACCGGCTGGCCCAAGCTGCGGCGGAAGCGATCTTCAGCGCCGACAAGTGTAGCTGCATCGGACGACAACGACAGCGCCCTGGGGTTTGAGGATCGTCGTCGGGGAGAAGCCCTGAACTCCTCCCGCAAGAAGGTGCGATTGGGCAGGTCCGATGCACTGCCACCGCACGTTGTCGAAGAGATGGATGAAGAGGCCGACAGAAGAGCCTCGCCGAGGAAAAGAAGCAGTGTGCTTTACGTGGATTCAATCCCGATGAGATTTAGGAGTCACAAGTGATGAGTATATCAGCTTTAGATAGTGATGCAGTGTGCTAAGTGATGGCGGTTTTTACCACTCACAGAATACTGGAAATCACATACTTTGACTGGAACCCAAAAGTCCTTATGTATTTTACGCTTAACTTCCGTTACTATCTCTTGCAGTGCCGTGTGTTTTAGTGATAAGATGTGAAGAGCCTTGTATTGAACGACGGATTCAATCTATGTGACTGGTGTATGGATTCTTGTGAGGAAGAATTTAATCCAATTTTAAGTTTAAACACGTAAATAGTTGAAGACAACGTCAGTATCATGGATCACACTATTGCTTTATGTTAATTTTTATGTGAAGAATATTTCGTAGTATTTTATACGTTGTACACAGATAATATTAGTGAAATGGTGCATTTCACTGTGGTTGAACTGATGTGGGGTTCCTCTTGTGCATCACGGGAACCAAACCATTTAGTTTGTACTTCCTCCTTGTGTGAGCTAGTAGGTATGTCGTGTGCTGCATTTACATGTGCACAGGGCATGTTCGCTACGTGCACCAAGCTCCAAGTCGCGAACACTAGACAAGGACGATTTTTGTGGTTAATGAGGTCGCATTATACCGACTGTTGGCCACCGTAACTGGTGTTTGGTGTTTCAGGGAGTCTGTGGCATCCATCAGTGATTAAGAACAAATAACACATGAATTCCTTGTTTATGAGGAAAGTGGAGTGCAATTTCAATGACCTGGTACAACACGCGCTGTTATTATCAAATGTGCCCCATCGTTGATAGAACTTCGAAGTGCATATTTTAGAAATACCGTGACACAGACGCTCATCAGTAGCTGATCCCAAAGTGATTGTGGAACAAATTTATTTCCTTTGGTTGAATCAAATCTTGTTTATATAAGGAGGTATAAATATTACATGTAGTAGTCTTGAATATTCCTACTGTAAAGTGTATCATAGCTATATGTAGATGTCTTATGGTGAACTTCGATACGAAAGTTTAATTAAATAACTGTTAAAAAAAAATGCAGCTGATAGAGTGAGATCACTTGGTTCAAACAAAGCTGTAATCAGTCCTGTTAAGTATTAACGCGTATAGTGTAAGCTCGCATGGCTGGTTTGAATCAAGCGATCCCCGACGTGACCACACCTGCCCAGTTGTGGCTGCAAAGTAACAGGTGTAGCGGTGCCCACAGCGACGGTCAGCAGCTGTGATGATCTTGTCTGGTAGTTGCTGTATGCTCCCTTGTTCAATATTCCTCCCGGTGACTCGTAGCTAACTTTCGACTCCTCTCCCCTCCCCCTTAGGCATCTGTTAGGTTCACGGGCCGCATGAAATCACGACCTAGCAGAAGGACTGTGACTTCCTCTTCTACTATCTCCTTTTCTCACTCATCCTGATATTACTAAATATGTATTTATCTCATTTGCATCTTCTGTTTAGTTTGCTTTTTCTTCAACTTCTCTACTCTCTTCTCCTTTACCACGCTCTCAAGAGTAGTTGCACACCGTTTCTACGACGTTTTTTCATTATTTTGATGCTGGCGTGTGAGAGTGCATGAGAGAAGTGTGAGGTGCATCTTGCTGCTGGCAACCTTCCTTCTGGGTGTTCGGCCTTAAGTCTAGACGTCGTGCATGAGCCTACGGGAGAGCTAACAGACTCGCGTCAGAGCTCCAATGAAGATTGACCTCCTGATGTAATATAATCTCGTGCATGGGATCTCCGTTTTCTGTTTTCTTCATCTATCTTCCAGTAGGTACTAGGGTGCATGTCCCCCGGCTTTTTAAGGACGATTACGGTTCATTGAGGCTCTAGAGTAGGGCAGCCAGAGTGGAAAAGCACCTGCTGCCACCCGAGCAGTATTGGTACCGTAAGTCTGTTCACCTTACGAGTTACTGTACCGCCCTTTTCGCCCGTGCTTTCCTTGGCATTCGCAGTGCGAAAAACATTGACACAATGCAGTAGTACTCTCAATCAGTCTAATCTCGACTCATTTCGATGACGCTGTCGTGTTCAGCGGCCTACTCCATCGAAGGCTGTCATCGCCACTCCATCGAAGGCTGTCATCGCCACTCCATTGAAGGCTGTCATCGCCACTCCAACTGAGTTTCAGTGCAACGATCTGAGGTTTCAGTGTAGCGATTCGGAAATCGTTTCGCCATCATAAGAATTTAAGTTTGTCGTAAACATTCGTCTAATGGTCAACGAGGTAGCTATTATCTTGAAGGAACTTAACTGCTAGAGGTTCTGAACGGGACGTTCGATGGTTTAGGATCGTTGGGGATGGGCAAAATTTTAACTGTACAAACATGTTGCACAGCATTTTGAGGAAAGAAGCTTTTGACTGAATACCCAACCAGTACATCAGCGCCCTGCTAAAAGTCTTATGAAGTCTAATAATGCTAATATTGATATAATAAATGAAGTTTTATTTGCTGGTGCCAAACTATTTTGAAACAATTCGCTATTATTAAAATTCACGGTGGGTAACATGCATTAGTCGAATTCTCATTATTTTCGTGGGTGTCTCATCACTACCCACTGTGGAGCGAATAGCTAAGCCCAGCAGTTATCAATGCGATGTTAGCCCTAGCGCCCCCTGGCATTAGCAATGGATTCAGCAATTGCATATTGTCCGAGAAAATTGTTCATGTCAGCAGATTAACTCAAACTTTCGCAGACATCTTCACACTGCGGTAGTGATCATCCTAGAAGGGATTGCATTCTGATCCCATCACTCCGCACCCTTTCCTAGAACTCCTGAGTTGAACAAATCATGATTAACTTAGCTGTAAAAAGCTCCTCAACGTGTAGGCGTACGCTAACACCATTGTATGTCCTGAACTCGTCCGTACTGTGTTTTTGTGCTGTTCTCGTTTGTAAATAATGTCATTAGTATTTTTGTATCATCACCATTAGTTATAGTAATGAAATGACCCTGTGACGTCTGCCTAACAGCTTGGGCTCCCTTGCTCACTAAAAATGCGTCCAAACCGTGTTTTCGCCCTAGGGGAGAGCTCACAAAAGCCTACGCGCCCTTCGAGAGAACTAATAGACTGACGTCAAAGCTGCAGTAGAGATGGAGCACCCCTAACCTATTCCTGACCGTGAGCTGTAGTCGGTGCGGTCAGAGCTGCGGTGGAGATGAAGCACCCTAACCTAATCCAGACCGTAAGCTGTAGTCGGTGCGGTCAGAGCTGCGGTGGAGATGGAGCACCCCTAACCTAATCCAGACCGTCAGCTGTAGTCTGTGTGGTCAGAGCTGCGGTGAAGATGGAGCACCCCTAACCTAATCCAGACCGTGAGCTGTAGACGGTGCGGTCAGAGCTGCGGTGGAGATGGAGCACCCCTAACCTAATCCAGACCGTGAGCTGTAGACGGTGCGGTCAGAGCTGCGGTGGAGATGGAGAGACCCCCTAACCTAATCCAGATCGTGAACTGTAGTCGGTGCGGTCAGAGCTGTGTTGGAGATGGAGCACCCCTAACCTATTCCAGACCGTGAGCTGTAGTCGGTGCGGTCAGAGCTGCGGTGGAGATGGAGCACCCCTAATCTAATCCAGACCGTGAGCTGTAGTCGGTGCGGTCAGAGCTGCGGTGGAGATGGAGCACCCCTAACCTAATCCAGACCGTGAGCTGTAGACGGTGCGGTCAGAGCTGCGGTGGAGATGGAGCACCCCTAACCTAATCCAGACCGTGAGCTGTAGACGGTGCGGTCAGAGCTGCGGTGGAGATGGAGAGACCCCCT
>SDVV010002632.1:0-22618 GCA_016164225.1 Gammarus roeselii
CTGTTGAGGAGCTAAAGAAGAGAAAGGTGAGCTGCCCGTCTGGCCCACTGTTGAGGAGCTAAAGAAGAGAAAGGTGACCTGCCCGTCAGACCCACTGTCGAGGAGCTAAAGAAGAGAAAGGTGACCTGCCCGTCAGACCCACTGTTGAGGAGCTAAAGAAGAGAAAGGTGACCTGCCCGTCAGACCCACTGTCGAGGAGCTAAAGAAGAGAAAGGTGAGCTATCCTTCCTTCAGACCGGCAAGGAGTTGAAGGAGAAAAAGTTGAGCTGTCCTTCAGAGACCAACCGTCGAAGAGAGAAAAATTGTCTGCGCTTTAGACCTACCTCGAAGAGCTACAGGAGACGAAGGTGAACTGCCCTTCAGACCAACCGTCAAGTAGCTAAACAAATCCAGGTAAGTCGCTCTTCAGGGCCACCGCCTTGACGGTGAAGGAAATAAAGGTGAGCTGACCTCACACGCATCATCTAAAAGGGAGAACGTCCCGCGCTAAAAAGACGTAATCTCCAGCGCGCTGGAAAGCCTCGGAAATCTAATCTATAGGGCGAGAAAGGTGAGCTGTAGATCTATAGGGAGAGGAAGATGAGCTGTAGATCTATTGGGAGAGAATGGTGAGCTATAGATCTATAGGGAGAAAGGTGAGCTGTAGATCTATATGGAGAGAAAGGTGAGCCGTAGATGGATAGGGAGAGGAAGGTGAGCTGTCCTTCAGAACTGGTGTCAAGGAGAGAACGGTGAGCTAAATCAGCCTTGCTTAACTTTATGAAGGATGGAGATGATGTCAGCACCACCGTCAATGACTAGCTACATACCACACCAAAACCTACTGGGTAGGTTGCATAGACAAGTTCGTTATGTGGTAGTATCGCCGGCACCCATTTCCTGTATAGCAGCAAGTTTACCTGCATTGACAAGATGTTTTTAGCAACAAGCTCCTTTGTACCCTAAACTGAGAACCCTGTATCATGCATATTTATCCACATACTTTGACGTGCTTCGAGACCACCAGGGCAGTGTGTCTTTTTTATTCGACTCTCTTGACTAAAATGCCTGCCATAGCACACGGCGTATAAACATCATTAATCACTGCACCGCCGTACATGCCGCAGTCTATTGCGCCCAGTCAACACTAGCGTCCCAAACGGCACAGAAGATCACATCTATTTTTGTAATTCGTTTCTTGAATGTTGGCGCCAATGGAGGTAGCCAGTTCCAACTGGCTAGTAGGTCCCGTACAGATTTAACCTGCTAACCTCACCCTGTTGGTTATCACCTAAGTGGATTACTGATAGCCACAACGAATCGTAATTTGTCCTAACAAGTCGTAAGTAAACTTAACGCATTGAACTCTTATCTTCGCTATTTGCAGCGCCCGTGCTATGCTCTGGCGCCAGCGGTTTTCAAACACGCTCATACTAATGATCGCAAGTGGGAGGCTCCCTTAATCTCAGGGGATCTGGATATTTGCCTTGAGGTCTTACTGAGAATACCATCATTGATCAGAGGCTTGAAATGAGGATTGCAGTAAACCGGTGCCGTAGTTTGGTAGAAATTGCATTGGAAAGATGTTGCAGTTGAAATGCTTTGCTGTTCAGCTGTTCCCTAATATTTGAATGCCATTGGCCTTGGAATCAGTTTAAGGTGGTTCTTATTGCCGTGTCTATTCTTCCCTGCGGTCGACACTGTTTCCGCCCTAATATATTTTTTTATCTTGGTTGGTAACAATATCAGTGCCTGATGGATGCGATGCGGCTGGTGACTTGAGATCACTCATCTCACTGGAATTTCAATGGATAAATCATCTTATTGAACAACTGTGGCAAATAAAAATTGTGTTATCGTGAAGGTTTGGTAGTTAATTGATATTATTTTCTTCCACCTTTTTACACCTTTATTTACAATTTACACACAGAGGCGATATCACCATTTCTTACCTACAGCCGCTCCCACACTGTCTAGGTGATATTGCGATTTACTGATTTATTCCTAACTTATGTGCTGCTGGACCAACATTATTAATTCTGCCAAACCTAACTCTAAACGGTTCGGTGTTGAAGTAGTCTAGCAAACCTAGCCACCAAATTTTAAATACAAAAACTACATTTAGGGAGTAGCTCTCATGTAATTAAGTTATTTCAAATGCATTATTGATTCGGCATTCCCTGAGTTCATCTCAGTGTCACTTGTGCCCCGTAGAGGGTAAAAATGAGTGAGCTGTACGGTCGATACCCTCCATGCAAAGATTTTCAATAACGTCTCCTGATATTTCCTTTGACAAAAGGTTTGTCTATTACTGGCTTTGCTCCGAGGTTATTGTTCAGCTTTTCCTGTATGTTGTATAAATGGATGGCATCCTTAAATCTTGTTGGATTGCTTTCATCGAGCTAAAAGCTGGCAGTGTCCCATACGCACCCGCAATAAAATTTTGCCGGATACCGGATGCGGATGGATGCTTGTTGAGTGTCAAGTTACACCCATTAACGATGAAAGGTTGTTTGTATATCGTCAAGTGTATTATTTCACATCACTCATCTACCAGTGCGTTCCTAAGCTCCCTCATGATGGTATGTCTTCGATTAATATTGAACCAGCTGTGATACTGCTGTTGCCAATGCGTGGTATGGGCAAGCTGTGATTTGTTTAGACAGAATATCATTGGTGGGTTTGTTTATACTACGAAGTCAGGATGAAATGGGGACCATTAACCTTGAGCCCAAGTGAACTATTGCTACTTAGAAGAAGGTGTAGCTATTTAGAAAAGACAACACATGGCTTATAAAAAGCGGGGTGTGTTTGGATAAGTTTTTCTTGTCATCGTTTGTGAAACAAGATTGTACAGACTATTATTGAGCAAATCTTTCAGCATTTGCTTGCAATGTGAATCCTTCATTTTGTTCTGATGAATTGCTATTTTGAAAACTTTATGCCGCCTGAGATGCAATATGGAACCGATTTTTTTTTTCAGTGAATGAAATGCTTTTATCAAGCCATTCATTTAAAAAAAACGGACTCCTTCTACAGTTCTGAAGTTAACACGGCCTTCAACACATCATTTATGGATTATTAATATTTGTTCTTTCAAAAATGTAAATTTTAAATAATTTGTGATGAGTTTTTTTCAAAAATAATTTAGTTAATTTGGTTTGTATCAATCACTCTTCAGTTTCAGTGGTATCATTGCATGAAATAGATCGTTTAGATGCTCAAATAGATGACTTTAATGAAATGAAAAGTTGTATGTAAAAATTCCCTACTACAAATTGTAGTAAATGTAACAAATTTTGAAAAGTTAGAGAAAAAGTCTTTCATCCAGAGTTGAAGAAATTATGCCATGGTGTATATGTATCATTAAGGAGCTCTCATGTAGTACTTGGAAATGTTTATTCTCTTTTAATTCAAAAATTTCAATCTTTTACAAGCAGTTTTAAGAAAATAATGTGTGTCTCACAGCTTTGAAGAGATCTTTGCAAAGAAAGACAGAACGAGCAGGCTGAGGATCCTTCCTCTGTTAATTTCTGCCTCTAAGACGCAAGGCGAGCAGGATAGGAGAGGGTCTCGTTCTCCGTACCTTATTGTTAGGCTCGCAAATATTGTGATTGCAGTGCCTATGAAGCGAAGAGGCGAGATGTTCTAAAGACGAAGTTTGATGTGGTGATGCCGAGCGAGACAACGTTGTAGTTTGGTGGGTAGCAACTTGAACAGAAGTCGAGCAAGGAAAAAGGTTGAGCATGAGATGGATGGTGGGGTGTTTATTGAGTGATAAATTGATGTCAGCTAGTAGCGTTACAGAGTGAAAGAAAGTGTCTAGATAGTTGTGAGTGGAGGTCAAATTAGCTATAGAACGATGAATGTGAGTTTTTACGCACCAGATATAAAGAAGAGTGAGGAGGAGAATGAGCATTTTGGGATCAGTCTAAGCTAGTGTATTGAGAGTTTTGCTGGCCGATACAACGCGGTAATGCAGGGGGACCTAATGCGAGAGTTAAAGATGTAGTGGTAGAGAATGTGGTAGGCAGGTATAGTGTTCCAGGTAAAAATGACAGAGAGAACCTGATAATGTTATGCATTGACTGTGAGCTGGTGGTAAGAAACAGCTGGTGAAGAAGCGAGACATGGGAAAGGACGGCACATGGTGCGGTGGTAGTTTTTGTGTTTATTCCGGCGAGATTAGTGGGAGTCTGTTGGATATGCAAGGGTTGAGAGGGAAGGGTTAAGGAATGACGGGATCATCTACTGGGGGAAGATTGAAAGTGGAACCGGGGTGGACGGAAAAAAAAGTGGGGAGGAGAAAAAGAGATGGTGAAGGTGAGTGAACTGAATGTGGTAAAGAGAGCCGAGGAGTACCAGTAGGCTTTGAAGAAGGAACAAGATATTTTAAGAGAGCAATTCCTGGGAAATGTTCGGAAAGAACGGAAGATATTTTTGGGTGTAAGGAGAAGGGTTGCAAGTAGTGGAATGATGTTAAAATGGAAGGCTGCCCAGAAGAAGAGTGGTTGACGACTATAGTGGGAGAAATGGAGTGAAGGGAACAGAGAAGGGACGTTGGGACTAGTTAAGGTTTGGCAACTATAGAGAGATGAGGAAAAAGGTGTGAAATATGGAGTGAAGTGAGCAGAGAAGGGACGTTGGTACTAGTAAGGGTAGGCGGCTGGGCGATTTTGTATGTGAACAAGATGTTCTGGAAATAGGTAAAGAAAGGAAAGAAGAGAAGGAGAAGTCGGTCAAAAATGTAAACGGCCAGTTGCTGTTGGAGAGCGGTAAAGGACCAAGATGTTGTCTGAGCAAATTCAGTTGTTGTGGAATTTTCTGGATGTTCAGTGAATTTTTTGGAAGTTGAGCGCTTCTGGAGAAGATTGGACTGGTGGAAACTGGTGTGAAATCTTGAGTGAAGGAAAGTTGAAGACTGTTGAGTGCATTGAAGATTGTGATGAGCTGCAGGACATCGTGCAGGGTGGTTAGAGAGTAGTAGTCTCAACTATGTTCTAAGGGGCTGAGACATGGATGACGAGAGCAGATGAGAGGATGTTTTTTACATATAAAATGTTAGAGAGGCGGGGCCGAAGTGACGTTGAGAGATAAGGTCAAAAATGACTTTGAATTAGAATTGGGATGGTGAGGCAGACGTAGGACAATAAATTCATGTGTTCTGAGGTGATGAATAACGGATGTGAGTGGGTGTAGGTCTATGGGAAGACCAAAACATGGGGTATGGCGTGAAACAGGCATTAGAGAGGAGAGACGATCAGTGTGGAGGTAGTGAGAGAGCGTGCAATGGATAGGCGAGAGTGGAGATTGATTGTGAATGGATGAGTGTTGACTTGGCCCTGATGCGCTTTCCCGCCAATGGCGTCTTGTTGAGAAACGGGGTGGTCGACAATTCTGACGCATCAGGGGTAACGCATCGGTCCTGCTGACACTGATCACCGACCGAACTCCTGTCCCTAAAGTGTGTGTTACGAGGTCCTGGCCAAACTCTTTATCCCTGAATCGCTAAGTTTTGTTATGCGTCTGAGCGTATGAGAGGAGTGTGAAGTGCGTTATGCCGTCGACTCCTCATACCGCTAGGGATTTGCCATTGTGTCTGTATCTGTATAACGTCCAAACGACATATTGAAAAGTTATTGTGAAATTATTTTTTGGAGTATCAAAAGTTTCGAGTCCATAATAGGCGTGGATTATTTGACTCGTTGCGCAAAAAATGTTCCCGGAATTCAAACTTTCACATTAATTGTCTAAATGAAATGCGATCAACAAATCACGTTTATTTTTACAAGCAACAAACGATACTGGTAGACATTCGTTGTTCCGCTGTGGTGGAGGCTGTCTGGTAATTGAGTAGCTTCAATCTAAAAAAATTGATGTTAAGTTTCATAATCTTTTTAATTTTTTCGGCGAACCACGGTTTATTCCTGGAAATAGGAAAATTAAATCACCGTTTATTTTTACCTCATTTTCTAATCCAATGTTGTGCCCCACAGATCATCCGTTTCAACGACTACATCGAAGTGACGGAAGCGCAGGAGTACGACAGACGTGCTGACAAGCCGTGGACGCGCCTCACGCCTCGGGACAAGGCGGTCATTAGGAAGGAGCTTAATGACTTCAAGAGTCTCGAGATGGACGTGCACGAGGAGAGCAGGCACCTCACCAGGTAAAGAATTGGACTTTTATTATTACATTAGGACAACAATGTTTCGCGATCAATTCTAGCATTAAAATTTCCTCAAAACTTTCACTATTCAGCTAAAAGTTTCCATTGAATTCTTATCTCCCAGCGGCGAAACGTATTGTTTTATGTCTCCCAGCGGCGAGACGTTTTGTTTTATGTTTCCCAGCGGCGAGACGTTTTGTTTTATGTCTCCCTTCGGCAAGACATTTTTTTACCTCGTACCGTTGTTTGCCTGCAGAATGATTTGTGTCATGAATCATTCCAAAAAAATATGACCGTATCTCAGTCCTGCAATTCTAGTTCAAGAGGCTTTTCGGAAGGAGAAGGCTTTTCTAAAAAAAAAGCAAGAATTTTGACAGTTTATGGCTCGGACTGAAGAACAGTACCATACGCAAAGCTCCACGTTGGTTTCTTTTCATAAATTAGTTCACGTTATTTCAAAATCTAGCTTTGGACGATCATTTTGAATGTCTTATTTTTCACACTTCGTATCACATATTTTTTCCCCATTGTGATATTGGACTGAACTTGGGTTGTGTGGCGGGCGTGGTACCGACTGAGTGGCCCAGTGCTTGCATTGTTCCGTTGCATTAGGGCAAATCAGATGATGATGAATGCTGCGACTCGAGAGGTATCAGTCAGTTTTATGTGTTTGGTAAGTTGTACGGGAGAGTGCTGATCAAAAGGATTAGAGACTGTACGGACTGCGCAATTGGAGAGTAACAGTGTGGCTTTAGGAGTGGTAAAGGGGGTGCCGATCAGATTTTCGCAGTGAGACAGGTCTGTGAGAAGTACCTTGCCAAAGGAAAGGATGTGTTCTGGACCTTCATGGATCTAGAGAAGGCATTCGACAGGATTGACAGGGAAGCGCTGTGGAGGGTGTTGCGTTTGTATGGAGAGGGCGGACATCTGTTGAAAGCGGTGCAGAATTTCTATGTTGACAGCTGAGCATGTGTTAGACTGGGAAGGGAGGTGAGTGATTGGTTCACAATGAAAATGGGACTGAGATAAGGCTGCGTGATGTCTCTCTGGCTGTTCAATCTCTAAATGGATATTGTGGTCCGGGAGGTAAACGCGAGTGATCTGGGTCGTGGCTTGGAGCTGTTGGAAGCGAATGGGCAGAGTTGGCAGTTGAGCCAGTTGCTATTTGCGGATGATACGGCTCTGGTGGCGGATTCAGAGGAGAAGCTATGTAGGCTAGTGTCTGAGTTTGGTATAGTGTATGTGATAAGGAAGCTTCGAGTGAACGTGGGTAAAAGTAAAGTAATGAGATGCTCGAGGAGTGTGGATGCGAGCTAATTTAGTGTCCTCCTAAATGGAGAGCTGTTGGAGGAAGTTCGGTGTTTTAAGCATCTGGGCTCACATGTGGAGATGACTGAACTTGTGGAAACTGAAGTGAAGGCGCGAGTGAATGAGGGGTGTGAAGTGTTGGGTGCACTGAAGAGTGTAATGATCTGTACGACGTTGAGGATGGAAGCAAAGAGAGTGTTTTATGAGAGTGTTGTTGTCCCAACTGTGCTCTACGGAGCTGAGACTTGGGGAGTGAGAGCAGAGGAGAGAAGAAGGTTGAATGTTTTCGAGATGATATGTTTGAGAAGCTTAGCTGGGGTGAATTTGAGAGACCGGATCTATAACGACGTGGTTCGAATCAGAACGGTGATGGTGAAGAAGTTGGAGGACTGAGTGGATTCGCGTGTTCTGAGATTTCAACAGCTCCAAGCCACGGCCCAGCACAGTTCGAGCACATGGTGAGGATAGATGAAGAAAGATTGGTGAAAAGGGCGATGGAGGCTGTGGCGAGTGGTTGCATGCCTAGAGGTAGACCGAAGTTTGGGTGAATGGATGGTGTAAAGCAAGCGTTAGGAAGGAGAGGCTTGAATGTGAAAGTAGTGAGAGAGAGTGCAATGAACAGGCGTGAGTGGAGAAAGGTTGTGAATGGCTGATTTTTAACGCTGCTCTGATGTGCTTTCCCACCCTTGGCATCACGTTGTCGGGATGGTCGTGGGTGAGGGGAGGGCCGGTCATCAAGATGCGGCGGTGGTAAACCAATGAAAACGGTCTTGCCCTGCTGCTGACAACGGATCCTCGGACCACTCTCGTGACCCAGAGTGTGTTGCGGGGTTTTCCGGCCGGACCCTTAAGCACAAAAGGGCTAAGTTGTGTGAGTGTGAGCTTATGAGGGTTTGAGGTGCGCCTTGCCGTTGGCCACCCCGCTTACTGGGGGATTTGGCCTAGTGTCTGTATCTGTATGATATAAGATATAGAGCCGTCAATTCAGCTGGTCAGGTGTGTTACGCTGAGAAATTGAATTGAAATGTTGCACGATGTGTGTGTCTTCCATTCTTCTACACCCTCATTCATTCAATTTTGAAGCCAAGTCTCAATTCATCGCAAACGAATAATAACTATTTTTAGCTAATATCGCCAGACGTTGAAAAAAAAATCAGTCTCTAAGTTATTGTTTTAAATTCCGCGTTCAGTGCAACAATTTATTCCGATTGCCACCAAAATGTTCAATGTTGCAGCTCTTAGGATCAATAATCATTAGGCTACATAGAAACTTGGTTTACGAGGCCGTACCGAGCCGCGAGGCACTAAACTCGTCTATTATTGTAAACATGTCTACTGTGTATTACTTATGGCCTTTTTATTTCTTCTCCACAGATTTCACCGACCGTGAAGTCTCGCCTGGTCGTTACCTAGTGACTGTGTTATACCTTCCTCTTAATCACACGGTCTTGAACTGGTGATCAGTTCATGAGTCAGTTGCCACAACGCTATATTCAAGAGCTGTGCGTGTTCATCCTCTGCGCTGTACCTACAAAGCTAGGAGTTATGGTTGAAGAAGAGCAAGTGTTGGACGTTACCAATGCGTGTACTCTATAGTGGCAGCTCTGTTTCGAGATCTGGCCGATAATTATATCTTTTAATAAAATACTGGCTTCCAGTGTATGAGGAACATTGTTTCTGATGCAGTTATTCCTCTAGATTGTATTGAAAGGTATTAGTATTTGTGATGCCAGTACCCTTATGCAGATCGTAACTTCATTCAGTTGTTGCTGTTAATAAAGACTGGGTGATGTTTCTTCAGCGACAGCAGCAGCAACAATGAGGATAATAAGAATGGTGTCAGTGTGTATGGTTTAAATATTCTTTTGTATGTACTATTACCTCCTACAAACATCAAATCGTTTGATACTGTCTTGTGTACTGTCCGACTAGCTCCGCTCGAAGCGGTGTTCTGTTTATTTATACCGTCTGTTGTAATCTGGATACCCTTGCCATTGGGACTCAAGCTATTAGTTGAAGCTCAACAGTTTCTGTAATCTTTGAGCCTGCAGTCTGTAGAATGGATACCGCGTTGATTGGACCATTAGATGCAATTTTGCATCTTCCGTTAAAGCCGTTCACCAACAATTCAATGTGTGTCATGTCCCCTCGAGTAGAACAGGCTCCCCTGGATAGACTTTCAACTACAATTTTGAATATATACCCATCCAGCCTCTGGTAGGTTACATTGGCTCTGTGTACTACGGCCCGATCATACATGTACCCACGTGCGTACTGTGTACCTAGAACGTCCCTCCCTCCCTTCCTTCCGGTTCATGCATAGTTAGCTGAATAGATATTTACTAGACATCTCATTTCCGACGTTCCTTTTTAAATAATTAACTGACCACAAAAGTAGTAAGACATGTAATTTTGACTCCATATTTACCTAACAGACAAACTTACCCATGTTTTAATGCATAGATGAACAAGCACTTCTTGCTGCAGCTACTGACCGTTTGCTGCCGTGGTATAAAAATGTAGATATGTCACTTATTACTGCTCCCATGTTCTCGTCTTGTGACCAAATGTTTAATTGTGTACGGTGCGTAGACATCACCGACTTGTTTACGGCGGTGCTAAATGTTTTCCTAATTTTTCACACATGCGTGATCATCAGCTTTCAATCTTACGTTAGAGCTCTTCCAGATTATAGCTGTTGTAGGTCATACTGCGGATCACACTAGTATGTCCACGCATGATATCATTTACTTCGACCTACGCAGAACCGTTCATTAAACTTGTGCGTATTCATTTGGTCGAACGCTGAACTGACGTCAACTAATCCGTTGATTATTTAAAACTTTAGCAATCCGTGGTTCAACATTTTATACCTGTCAATCTTCAATATAATATTACCCATTTCAATGTATAGAACCTGGTCGTATGAGTTTTCTATTCAGTTTATTATTATTGTGTACGATACGCAATGTTATTCTTGGCTGTTGCCAATTATTTACTGGAATATCAATAGAGCAAAGAACTGGTTTGCCTGTTTGTATATTCGTATTTCGTATATTATCATATTCATTAACGACATTTCATGGAATTTTTCTGTCCTGCCTTTTTTTCTTGATCATTTTTTATTTACCTACATCCCCAAATAATGTCTGTGCGTGTGGTTTTAAAGTTTTAAATTTACATGTTTTCGTTGTAGGTGTCATATTTTTATGAAAGGCACTGCACAGCTCCCATCATTTTTAATTCGGTCGTTCAAATCCATGTCAACATATTTTGAACCTCTTTTTTTTAAATGTTATTCCATCTAATACAGTCTGGTCTGTGGCTCCTTTTCTGTTGCAATTTGTTCCCATTTTAATGTGATTGATCAGTTTTGAAACTTTTTGTACAGATGCACTCTTAAAAAGACTTGATTTTTTTGTATGAAGTCTCAAGTATATCTATATATAAGTGGTTGCCCTGAAATATGTAATTATTTGTTCTCAACCGTACAATGATGCATATTTCGATAGAAAGTTCCTGTGATATGCAGAGAGTAGACGTGTGAAGTTCCTCAGTACAATCTATCGTCAACATTCTATCACCGAAACTGTAACCTTTCACATCTGTCAACGTTGTGTTATTTTTAATCAGGGTTATCATTCTCTGTTGTATCTTGATATATGTTGAAGATATGAATTTTCCTTGATTTCTACGGAATTTCTACGTTTTCGTCTCCAATGCCATAAATAGACTAGATGAGGAAAACAATAGCTTCTATAGTCTTAACATTTTTGGGCGCAACTACCTCCATTAAGCGCGCATCTTTCGACCAAAAATAAATTTGGTTATAAATGTTTCAAGATTCGGGCATTTTATTGCATGACAGCTGACTTAATGAAGAGTTTAGCTACAGTCTATTTTATGTCAGTATATATGGCGGCATAGTCAGTCATAATGAGTCACAAAACATTTTTTGGGTCAATATTTTTGTATAACATTGTTTACATTTTTATTTGTTGCATATTTTTTCTTGTGAAGCTATATTTTGTACCAAGAACAAAGTTATTAATAAAATTTGAGATTACTATGCGCAAATCCATCAATACAAACTAACGTTGTTTGAAAAAAAGTTGAGTCGCCATAACGTACTCTCAGTATAACTAGTTTATATCAGAGTTCTTCGAAGTGTTACCCTCAGCTGGAATGCCAGGAAGCGCTGATATTTTACCCCGCACTGATACTGGTCCAAATCAATTATGCCCCGCACTGATACTGGTCCAATCGATAGTTCCTTGTGAGAGAAGCTACTGATACTGTCAAGTTTCCTTGACACTCTAATCTAATCTACTGTCAAGTTTAGGTACAATGCAAAGCTAATACATTCTGGTAGGCTTATAAAGGTACAATGAAGTGGAATTTTGTTATGCAGCAGATATTCTCGATTGTGCTGCTCATTGCCTTGCGTTAATCTTCGACTTTATGATTTTTTGTAAAATTGTACATAGTTGAACTTTCATTATGCGCGAGAGATGCTTGAAATATTTTGTAGTGATTGAATATAATTTTCGGTCTATTTTAGACTATGTACAGTTCGTTCCAAGCACTCAACCAGGAATGGATGCTAGAAGGTGTGGCGGTGGATGTACAGATTTCAATTTTGCACTGGCTTTCTTGTGTTATAACAACCCTTAAATTCAATCATAGCAGCTCCCTCGAAATCGCAAACGTTGTTTTTCGATTACTTTCTGTTGAACCTGTCTTTACTGATCCATGATGGAAGTAACAAAGCTGTGTTACTTCCATATCTGCAAACTCTACATTACGCCTTTGTAATACGACCAGTTGTTTAAAGTGTTATTTTAGTACATCAACTATTGGAGATAACTTCAATATTTTTCAAATGCTTCGACTGGCGCAATTGATTTATTTTCATCAAACTGTGCTCTACGGAGCTGAGACTTGGGGGTGAGAGCAGAGGAGAGAAGAAGAGTAAATGGTTTCAAAATGAACTGTTTGAGGAGCATGGCTGGAGTAACGCTGAAATCCCGGATCACCAACGACGTGGTTCAAATCAGAACAGGGATGGTGAAGAAGTTGGAGGACAGAGTGGATTCGCGTGTTCTGAGATGGTTCGGGCATTCAGAAAGGATGGATGAAGGAAGATTGGTGAAAAGAGTGATAAATGCGGAGGCGAGTGGTCGCAGGCCTAGAGGTAAACTGAAATTTGGGTGGATGGAGTGTGTGAAGCTGGCGTTAGGAAGGAGAGAGATAAATGTGGAAGAAGCGAGACAGCGTGCAATGAACAGGCGTGAGTGGAGAATGATTTTGAATGGTTGATTTTGATGCTGGTCTGATGTGCTTGCCCGCCCTTAGCATCTTGTTGTCGGGATGGTCGTGGGTGGGGAGGGGCCCGGCCATTATGACGCCGCTGGGATAAACCAGTGAAAACTGTCGGGCCCTGCTGCTGACAACGGATCCTCGGACTGCACTCGTGACTCAGAGTGTATGTTGCGGGGTTGCCGGCCAGACCCTTTAGCACAAAAGAGCTAAGTTGTGTGAGTTGCACCTTGCTGTCGGCCACCCCTCTTTCTGAGGGATGCGGCCTAGTGTCTGTATCTGTAAACTAAAAATGGTGACGATGTGCCTCACAGTTTTTGTTTCACGATTTTGTTGGTAAATTTCAGCAGATGTAGACCATCAACAGAGAAGAACGTCAGTATTTCACCACAAAAGTGGTGTTCATGATGTAGCATTGAAAGTAAATTGTTTTTTTTGCCGTGGTAAATAATTGTACGGTGTATATACAACTATCAGAAACTTATGTATAGTTTTTATTTCTCATCGTTGTCTAAAGATAACCTTGTTGACATTGATGCAACAGCAAGTTTCTTCGGCAAATCACAGTATATTTGTATAACATCAACAATGGAACGATTAAATTGTTGTGTCCATTAGCTCCCGTGTTACAAAGTTTACTTGGCTATTCAAACCATTTCCACTTCAAATGTAAAAATCGTGCAATAAAGACGATCTTTTGTTCCACCTGCCAAATTATTATAGTTTTTTTACTTGCATTCATCTAGCAACTTGTATCGATTGGTTAAGAAACCCGTGAATTCGTGTCATCATTGGTCTGCAAGCATCGAGCGTACCAAGCATGTATGTGCAGACATACAGTCGTTCCCTCTTGAGCCGGTGGGTAGCACTCCGGTTGGCGCAGTCTCCTCGCTCACAAGGCGGCGTTGTGTTGCAACGGGTCGAACATCCAATCTGCCGCACCAGATGCTGGGCACGTTATTCACTCGGCAACTATCCGAGCACCACGCAGGCCGCTTTTAAATTAATTTAAAAGTGCATGCAGTGTATCATACTGAACTTGGTCTGCTCAGCTCACCAAGTTAGCCAATGAAGATGAAGATTCAATGATTTAATGATATACATCTGTTATAACAACGCCTTTCATGTATCATAGTGGTAAACTTTACTATATTATGATCATACTATTCATGGTAGAATAATCAATTTCATGTATAGTAGTTACCACAAACTGGGATGAATTTAAAACCAGTAAACGCGTCTTCGCTTGACTTCACCACTGTTCGCAAGTCTGGAATCCCTCAAAAATAACTTCTGACACTATGCATTAAAGATAATAGTTGATTATATTACTACAGCTACTACCGTTGTTGTTACAACATCGTGATGCGTGTATATTTAGTCCCGTACATGAGCTGATGTTGTTGAAACCCCTGTAAGTGATTTTTAATATCGACGTACGTTTGTTCAACCCTCGTGTTCTAACGTATCTATATAACATTGGTCGTCTGTTTCAAAACATGGGTAGAAGGGATTACTTCACCCTCTTGCGGTAGCTCATTTTATTCTTATTACTACCATTAGATTCTCTTATCGCTAGGAAAATCAGTTGAACGGTGCAGGAGTAGGTTTAGTTAATTGATTTTATGATTCTCCTAATTTGCTCTTCGGCTCGTTCCCTTATGTTTTTACCGAAAAATTGCTACCCAATTGCTATTAATTGTTTCTTTATTACTGATCTCCGTGATTTGTCCCGTGATTGGTTGGGTGGTATTTTAGCTACGTCTGATGTAACATGGCTGTTCTTCCTTTCACGAACGGAGTATCCAGCAGAGACGTTGAGTTTAAACCAGAGCTCTTCGTGGACTGGCAGGCTTATCTCTTAGCAGGATCGATACAGGGTATTGGGAACGACCCACCTGAAATTCCATAGTTGATGACACAGGCATGGTAGCAATCTAACGGTGTAATGTTGATGCCATGCACCTATGGAACACGAGCGAGGCCGGCGGTGTTCTTAGTCTGAATCACCGACATGAATCGTAAAGTCGTTGTCTACATCTTTCAATCCCCTCTTTAGTAGCTATTGCCATTGGAACCGTGCAAGTCCAAATCATCAACCGCTGTGTTGAAACTAGACTTTTAATTGCCCACATGACGTTCTTCCTAAACCTTCTCTTTTAATTTTGTTAGGAATGTGTTGAATGATTGAGCCTGGACTCTTAATTGCCCACATGACGTTCTTCTTAGATCTACTTTCTTTTAATTTTGTTTGGGATTTATCGAATGATTGAAAATGTGTGAAAGTGCTGTATTGATCGTATTTGATATTATACAGTTTCAAGCAACCCGTCGCATCTATCTTATCGAGTGGCTTTGAACTTATATTATTGAATAGTTTATCATTGTCTAGCTAGTTTAAATTCATGTTGCAATCGTTTGTGAAGATATGTTCTATGATTTCATGATTAACGCCGATGGCATGAGTTCTCATTACATACTTTTTTCACTGTGTAGGTTGTGTTTTCAAAGGACGTCGGACTTTTGTGTATCTATAATGCTGAATAATATTGATAAGCCTATTCTTATTACATACCGTTTCATATTACCCACGTGTTTTTATTGAGCAGTCACTTTCGATCTAGTAAGCGAAGTTAGTTAAAGTCCATCTCGTTCAGTTTTATTGTGAAGTCCTAGCACAAAATTTAGTCGTAATTTTAGAAAATGAACTCCAAGTAGTCAAGATTCGATTTATTGGTGATAGCCAGTGTCGTTTGAAGACGGCAGAGGAGAGAGGCACGCGTCTTGCCTTGTGAACAGTCCTAGCACAAGATTTATCATAAATTTAGAAAATGAACGGCAAGTATTGAAAATTCGATTAATTCGTGATAGCCATTGTCGTTTAATGACAGCAGAGGAGAGAGGCCCTCGTCTGGTCTTTGCCACCGCCTCCCCCGCCCTCCTCGCCCTTCATGCCTGCTGCGGCCATCACGACTTTTGAAAAGAGTCGATGGTTCTAAACGCATAGAACTGCAAATAATTCCACCATCTCTAAATTGTTCTATAAAACTGATAGCGCCCTACGGAGGAGCCTATTATGACTCACGTTGAGGCTCAGGTAGAAATTAAGCCCAAATCAAATCTATAAAACTGAAGTTGGGCACAAAGGGGGAGGAGTAGGGGAGGGGTAAAGGCGAGAGGCTTGCTCAACAAAGGCGTTACCTAGTAGATGACATTTTTGATTAATAACTAATCATTTAGAAATGGCGACGCCAGGTCAGGGTAATGAGTAGAAAATATTTTTCATATTTCATTCCTAGAATCTAGCACTCAGTTTTCAGCAATGGTCAGCGATTAACACTGAAGGTGTCCTCGACAAATCTTGGAAACCAATAGAAAATCTCTTGACAGACTTGAAACTTGTCTACCATCGGAACAAACTAAACGCATGAATGTTACAACTTATTGCTAAAAATGTGTGACATTTCTGTAATATATAACACGATTATAAAAATCAGAATCACACAGAATCTATACTTAACAAACTACTTGCACAACCGTAGTGATTTCGATTACACCATTCAATTAAAGGCATCATCGCAAAAATAAGGTCCTCTGACTTGATCTCAAACATGAGTTGCATTCATGCCAGATCAACCATTGCCACACACAACGATGCGGTATAAGTTTCCATATACATTTGATTGATCAAACCAGGTTCGTACATTCACCTTCGTACGTAGCAAATTACCTAGTTTTATCATAACAATGTTACAGATACAGACACTAGGCCGCATCCCTCAGAAGGGGGGGTGGCCGATGGCAAGGAGCACCTCATACGCTCACACTTACACAACTTAGCCCTTTTGTGCTAAAGGGTCCGGCCGGTAGCTCCTCAACATACACTCTGAATCACGAGTGCAGTCAGAGGATTCGGCGTCAGCAGCAGAGCCCGACAGTTTCCACTGGTTTACCCCCGCCGCATCATAATGGCCGGGCCCTTCCACCCACGACCATCCCGAAAGCGGAATGCCAAGGGCGGGAAAGCACATCAGAGCAGCGTCAAAATCAACCGTTCACAACCATTCTCCACTCTCGCCTGTCCATTGCACGTTTTCTCGTTACCTCCCCATTCATGTCTCTCCTTCCCAACGCCTGCTTCACACCATCCATCCACCCAAACTTTGGTCTTCCTCTAGGCCTGCTATCACTCGCCTCCGCATTCATCACCCTGTTCACAAATCTCCCTACATCCATCCTCTCCATGGCCCCGAACCATCTCAGCACTCGCGAATCCCCTCTGTCCTCCAATTTCTTCACCATCCCTGTTCCGATTCGAACCACGTCGTTGGTGATCCGGTCTCTCAGCGTTACTCCAGCCCTGCTCCTCAGACATTTCATCTCAAAAACATTCTACCTTCTCACCTTCCAAGCCTCAGCTCCGTAGAGCACAGTTGGAACAACAACACCCTCATACAACCCTCTCTCTGCTTCCATCCTCAACGTCCTACAGCTCATCACAGTCTTTAGTGCACCCAACACTCTACATCCCTCCTTTACTCGCGCCTTCACTTCAGTTTCCACTAGTTCAGCCCAGATACTTAAAACACAACTTCCTCCAAGAGCTCTCCATTTAGGGTGACACCAATTTGGCTCGCATCGACAGTCCTCGAGCATCTCATTACTTCACTCTTACTCACGTTCACTCGAAGCTTCCTTCTCTTATTTATTATTTATTTATTATTTGCTTCAATGTTACACCGGAGTCCCAACGCGAAGTTAATGCAGACTCCCCCGTAGGGCGGTCTTCCTTCTCTCACACACTCTACCAAACTCAGACACTAGCCTACATAGCTTCTCCTCTATATCCGCCACCAGCGCCGTATCATCAGCAAATAGCAACCGGCTCAACTGCCAACTCCGCCCATTCGCTTCCAACAGTTCCAAGCCACGACGCAGCACACTCGCATTCACCTCCCTGACCACTCCATCCATATAGAGATTGAACAGCCGGGGAGACATCACGCAGCCTTGTCTCAGTCCCACTTTCACTGTAAACCAATCACTCACCTTGCTTCCCACTCTGACACATGCTCGGCTGTCAGCATAGAAACTCTGCACCGCTTTAACAGATGTCCGCGTACTCCATACAGAAACGCAACACCCTCCACAGCGCTTCCCTGTCAATCCTGTCGTATGCCTTCTCCAGATCCATGAAGGCCCAGAATACATCCTTTCCTTTGGCAAGGTACTTCTCACAGACCTGTCTCACTGCAAAAATCTGATCGGTACACCCTCTACCACTCTTGAAGTCACACTGTTCCTCTCCAATTGCGCAGTCCGTACAGTCTCTAATCCTTTTGATCAGCACTCTCCCGTACAACTTACCAAACACACATAACAGACTGACACCTCTCGAGTTGCAGCATTCATTTTTATCTTCGCCCTTATACATCGGAACAAAGCAGGCACTGCGCCCCTCAATCGGTACCACGACTGCCACAGAACACAAGTTCAGTAACCTCACTAACCATTTGACACTCGCTACTCCACCCTTCTTCAGGCACTCGGTCGCACTACCATCCAAACCAGGAGCTTTCCCGGCTTTCATCACGTCGACCGCCTTCTGCATCTCTTCCCTGGTAATGAGGTGCAGGAGGTAACAAGTCTTCCTCTCAAAACTGGCATCCGAGCACCACCACCCACAGCAACAATGTCAGCCTCTCTGTCATCCTCGACATTCAACAACTCATCAAAATACTCAGCCCACCTCTTCCGTACATCACCCCTTTCCAACAACAACTGGCAGTTTCCATCTTTCACCACTTCCTCCTTTACGGTCTCTCCCTTTCTCACCGTCTTCACCTTTTTCCAGAATATATTTTTTCTCCTAAAAATTCTGGCACAACAATGTTGACTATGTAAAAAAAGCGCCTCCAAAGATCACGGGGGAGCCTGCAGTGACTTCGCGTTGGTGCTCCGATGAAACACAGATGCAACTTCCACTACTACTTCTCCTCCAAAGATCACATGCAATCCACACATGACCGTTCTAATCATGCTGTAGCAGAGGATAACGATTTTGTCTAAATTAGGCTATAATTACCACCATTCAAGTAGATACTTTTACATCAAAGGTCTTACAAACTATGGCTACACCCCTCTCGAATGGCCTACAACTTCTTCGCGCACGATTTAGCGGGCGATTTCTCTAGTGGTAAAAGTGCGACATCGCATGCGTAACACAGTTTTGTTTCATTGATGCCATTATAATACTTGTCAAATCAAGTCTCACATAATCAGTAAGACTGTCTTAAGTTTACAAGAATATTTTCGTCCTGAAGTTAACCGAATATGTACTTCAAAACAAAGAATAAACCGTACCCAACTTATCGATTGTGAGGAACAAGGCCGCTCAAAATTTCACGTTCAAAAATTAGAAGTCTGCAACATATAATGAATTCAATTTGGCATCAAAAGGGTCGTGAAGACCAATTAAGTGTATGATACATATCAAAATTGGGGGCTTTACGTGGTTGAACAGATTACCCCAACTGACGTCACTGTGAGCATTTTTTTTATAGTATTGCTCCCTATAGAACGATAGCAATAGCAGACCGCGCGTTTTCGGCATGAAACTGCTGAAGGTTTCAATGTGAAATTCAACATATGAGTAATTGTCGAATTAGTTAATTCATTCTCTTGAGCATAAAACTAGACTAATTGTGACCGCACATCCTAATACAATATACTATCTAAACATATTGTAACTACAATTTTACCTACCTGTCAATAACATTCAGAATAACAATGCGTCAAGGTCAATATGCCACGTTTGAGAAGAAAAAAACATTTTAGGATCGGGAAAAGAGCTTATCAGCAATGATTTACAACATAAAATTGTTAACAACGACGAGTTTATCCGAATTTTAAGTTACAGACGCAGACTCCATACATCACAGGGAGTGATTATATAAAAAGTATTTTGAGAATTTGGCGATCATAATGTTTAGCAACACAAGACAGTATTTTTCACGTATCACCCTTCAGAGCCCTCTCCAGCAACATGTTTGTCATGGTAAACTAAACTTAATATAAAAAATCCACAATGCTAATTATAAAAGTACAAAACAATCTAAAAATGTCATTTTAACGCAGTGTTTGTTGTACACAATCTCCCTAAAAAAATCCTCTTCCGTTTCCTGAAGAACAAAGTGATCACAAAAAGTATGGGCAACACAACATTAAAAAAACGCAAGGATGTAATTTGAAGCTGCAACGGACTTGACTTGGAAGAGTAAGCAAGTAACCGAACTAAGCTCCACAACTACAACAATTAAGAGGACTACATTCCTGCCAGACCTAACGACAAGCTCCGCCCTTTTCTATGAACAAAAAATGAATTCGAAGGGAATTACCGATAAACATTTCAGCTTAGCACAGATTATAAAGAATTCGGAATGTAATTTTGATAAGCTGGTTTAGCGGACATGAATGTTACACACTTGAGACTTTACTAGTAGGAACACAGTTTCCATAGAAACATTTCAGTATGGCACTAGTTATAAAAAGAGTTTGGAATGTAGTTCCTTCAATAGCAATAGTAACGAATTACATAAAAAATAAAATTGAACCAATTTTCAACACTGTACATGTTTCATTAGCTGCAGATTGATTGGAAAGTAACGAAGTAAAAGGATACATACTTCTCAACTAGGAACAAGCTGCGCGTTGCACGTCTTAAACATAGATTATTTGCTTCATAGCTCATGCTAGAGAAAGAAAAATTGAACTTTCGATCACACTCTGCGAATTGATTGTATTCGGAACATGCTTGTTTTTAACATTTATAAGTAGAGGCACAAGAACGACTATGCAAGTAATACGTGAGGTTGTGATGGCTGAAATCGAACAACTTCATCTGGTTAATTATGGAGTCGTTGTGACCAGATTAGATTAGAGTGTGACGAGGCTTTCTAGCGCACTGGAGTCATCGTCCTTCTGGCGCCGAATGTCAAACCAGCAAACAGTGCTGCATCATGTTAGTCCTTATTTTTATTCTTCTTTTAATGTTCGAGTTAGGTTTACTACTGCGCAAAGTCAAAATTCTTTACGAGGCGAACGTCTATGGTATGTACGGGTGCCACAGGAGGTACAAGAACTCCTAAGGCACTCCCCGGATGGCAGTAAGGAGGACTAACACACTACCTACCCTGCTTCAGAGCCCCAAGGATCCGCTGTAGTCCTTAAGGTGCCGGGGCATCACGCTCCAACATCTGCTGAGGGGGAAGATGATGAAGAGACAGAAAACGGGATCCCATGCATGAGATCTACACAAGGTGTAGGAAATTTCACGCATGAGAACAGCAAGAATGGACAGAAGAAGGAATAGTCGTAGAAACAGATTGCATGACAGAAAGAGCGCAACTTGGCTGTTATTTGCCACCCGAAAGGAGATTAGTTAGAACCGGTATGGGAATGTTTTAGTGAGTGAGTGTGTGTGTTTGTGTGCAACGACTATTAGGAGAGTTGTTAAGAAGGAGTCTGAGACAAGTTAAAGGAAATTTGAACTAAACGTAAGATGCAAATGAGGTAAATAAAAGGTAAGCAAATCAGAATGGGGGAGAAAAGAAGAGATAGTGAAGTGTGAAGAAGAGGGGAGTCTGAAGGGAAATAAGGGTGTTCACCCCCCCCGGTTGGGCCGTGACTCCATGCGGCCCGTGAACCTAACAGATCCCTAGGGGGTCGTTGTGACTAAGAAAAAGCCATAATTATTTTATTTAACAATCAAAAATAGTAAATAACACGAGGCCATCAGAAACAATTCACAAGAGTTACCGATGACTTATTCTGTCGTGATAGAACATAGTTTAAGCATCGCATGAGCAACTTAACAAATTGAAAATAGAATTGAAGCATGAAAAATTTGAAAAAAAATATTGGCAGGCAACAACTCAAATTTACGAATGGATGGACAGCGACTTGGTCCTTGCGTGACGAAAGAAAGCATTTTATGTATCATTTCCACAGCGCTGTTACGGTGAGAAGGCACACGTGTTTCGTTTCATCATTAACTGTTTATGTTACAAGGCACTTAGCTACTTGATTGCTGTTATTATTTATTATATAGAAATATTTGTATTGCTATGTTGTTCCTAGCTTGGGGTACATAGTACACGCAACATATATATTGTAAACAGTGATTGCGGTTTTGCGATTACTAAAGCGGTAAAGAATTTTACAAACAAGGCTACTCACTGGCATTTTTAAGTCCTGAGATGTTAAAGCAGACTTGTGGTAACAAAAACGGCCAAGAGGAAAAATACTTCAAAGACACATTTCGTCACACAAAATATCTAGATATAGTGAATAGTGTCTGAAAAACTATCAAATTATTCTACGGCTATGTCTTTTTAATTAAATGCTAGTTTAAAACGGTAAGCTAACCCAGATTTGAATGCCATTATAATTATACATTCAAGTGCTAGAAAATAAGGACGCGAACTATAACTATTAAAGAGCATCACAATTTGAGGTTAGGCATTAGCAACACCCATTCCAGTCTTAAGGACATGGATGAGCGTTTGAAATTTGTCTCGTGAAAATGCTGCTTTGTAAAATAATTTTAGTTATTTCGAAACAAAAATTATTTCACCATTTCTCAGTCTTGACTGGATAAGAACGTCACGGCAAATGTAGAAGGGCCACTGAAAAATATCATCATAAAACCATTATTAGAGAGCTAACCCTCACATTTTATTCATGACGATGTTGGTGGATGTGACAGGTCACGAATCATTGATTGCGAGCATTTTGAAGAGGTGTCTCCAATCGCTTCACACGTTGTTCACGGGTAAGGGTCTA
>SDVV010002633.1:0-22618 GCA_016164225.1 Gammarus roeselii
ATATATAGGGAGTGTCTTGACCTGGCGGCTGTGGACCGGGATCTTGACAGTCCCTAGAAATGCCCACATGTGAGCCCAGTAACGCAACTGCCGTGTCCGCTGCTTCTTCCTCCTGGAGGCACTAATTGATCACCTCTCCCGTCGAGGAATCCGCTGATGAGCACGGGGCCCTCTAGATAGGGTTCCCTAGATATGGTTTAAAGCACGCTGGACTATCAACTTTTGACCTTAGTATTTATCCACGCCTTAGTGGAGTAGTCCGCCAAGTCGGGCATTTCCTACATCATTCAGTCGTAGGCCGTCTCTTAAGAAAAGATCGGGCCTCTCCCAAAAATCATCTAACAAATAGATGAAGGATACTCCACTGGACTTGCAAATGGTTACAAGGGTTCGATTTGTATATGTTAACGTACTATACAGCTCGTCATCATCTTTCATTCGCTGTAAGATGGATGTGATGGCCTCTCGATTCGTTTTTGCCTCAAGGTTAGAAATCAGCTGCCTATACTTGACTAGCAAATCTTCCGACCTTGTCCTCTCAAAATAATTGGTTCATACATGGCAGAATATGAGTGTCTCCCGGCTGGAAACCACAACCTCCGCAAGGGCACCTCTGATCTTCTCTAGCTTGGCACCAAGTTAGGAAATAACCCGCATCTTCGCCTTACATCTGTGAAATAATTCAACCGCCTAGTGTCGGACGATAGAATCACCTAGGACAAGTGTCTCAGTTTCGCCGTCTAGGTCAGTGAACTTCTCAAAAGTGTCCCTCGTTGGCATCACAATCGCGGACCGGTTTACGAAGGTAAACCGGTTCTGGACCTGGTGAAATTAATCCGAATCTACGCCGCCCGGTCGAGGTTGGGTGCGGTTTTGATCCGCGGATGTCTTCGTCCGAGGTATCGACTTAGTCCCGGTTTGCGTTTTCCGTGAAGTCGATAACCTCTTGTCCAGACGGAAAGCAGGTACCCCGGGTTTTGGTTTAAGTGTGGAAGCGAGTAGCGAGCTCACATCCTTCACCGGTAGCCCTGACATGGTTTAGGGTTGGATGCGTGCTGCCGTTGCAAACTCTCATCCAAGTCGTCACGGTAGGAAGACAAAGCGAAACCACCAAGGCTCCTTCGTGATCGAACTGGGTCCTCCCGGTCAATACTCTCCCGGGATGCCTCTCTATCCAGCTGAAACGCATGGACTATTTACTTGTTAACTTTCACTAGCTTCCTCGTCTGTTCCGCTAGGCCCTTATTAACCTTTTCCATATCGAAATGTAAGTTTCTACTGATGTTTGCAGAGTAAACTCTCAGAATCGCGCTCACTCACAGGGTCCTCTTCGACCTTAACCACCTCCGCTCTCACATCCACAACCGATAACAGTGCACAGTGGATTCTCGAGGATACAGACCTTTGCCGAGGGGATCCCGTTCTAACGGCCGTCGTTGTCGTCGTCCCTTCTCCTCAGGCACTGAAAGGTCTCCAAGACCTGCTCGATCCTGCAGTCTATCTCGAGATGCGGCCGACTAGATTCTCCGCGTCTTGCACCTTGAGGTCCCTGTTGACGTGCCTGCTCGTCTTGGTCGAGCAGACCGGGCAGACCTCCAAGCAAGACGGCATCTTCAGACGTCATTCGGGGTCATCTTCGCACTCTCTTTCCCCACGCGAGTGCTTATTTACACTTATTATCACTTATCATATTTATCAGCTCTCACACTTGTTTACAGGCGAATATTCACGCAATTCACACTTAATACAGCTTTCACAATTAAGAACACAAGGGAGACGGAAAAAAACACAAAGCGTCAGCAAAAAAAAACGAGAGTCTGCAAAAAAAGAACACTAGAAGAGTCTGCAAAAAATAACACACGAGAGTCTGCGGATAAGAACACGAAAGAGCTAGTTAGTAATCGGCACGGGAACACAAGCGATTTTTGGCACGGGAACACAAGAGGTCTACAATCTCACAGAATATATTACTGGCATGAATTACTAATAATTTCTCATTAGAAATTAATTCATTCCTAATAACTTCGCATATAAATTTATAGAAAACGCAATTATTGATATCAATGGGAAATTACCACTTTCATTGATCGAAGTTGATCATGCGGCAAAAACTAACTCATCGGAGTGATGGATGAGAAAAGGAACGTAACATTGTCCATCTTTTGTTGTGGGCATAAATATATGAATAGTTTCGTATTTTTTACAGGACCCTGCTACAAATGTTTTGTGCAAACACCTTATTCGTTCATTTTTCACCAATTTGAATAATGTCGATGTTGCATCATGCAACACCTATCTAGGTACATTCATACTAATACCCTCATTGAGTCAATCCAATTCTTTTTGCGCTGATATTGTCAAATAAAGGGTAGGGTACTCATGATCAGATCTTATAAATGGAAATTGATCAGCTTGATGAGTTTATTTGTGTATCTATTGACAAGATGTGTATCACTCTACCTCACAACTGTCGCCTGCTTGACGCAGCAACATAATCTCTGTGCTCGCCGTCTCGCTTGGTACTACGCAGTCAGACGTTATCATCGAGCGATCGTGTGCGAACCGTCGGTTGTCAGTGTTTACAGTCGTTCAATCAACGATAAAAGTTTATCGTCTCACATCATCGAGTATCCGACGATAACAGGCGGATCGACGATAACCGACCGTAAAACAAATACGATAATTCAAGCATAACCGGTGGAAATTTACTACTCTTTATTCGACGATACCAGACGATATTTAAAAAGAACATATGGCAAAACGATGATTAACTAATACTGAACAATATTGAGTTACTCTAAAGATTGGTAATGCAAACACTGTTTTATAGTTCTGTTTGTCATGAAAATTAAGTATATATTTTTTCTATTATACCAATTGCAATAGTATCGTTAAGCATGACTCCTTATTTTTTCTCGTATGTTTAACCAGAGAGTGGTCACGTCATAGTAGTTATTATACAAACCAATTAATGAAAACAAGGATATGAAAATCACGATACATTTAGGAAGGAAATAAGATTGTCATTAATTTAGCATTTCGATGACAGTATTTACATCACAATAATAAATCAGGGCATTAACGAGGTATAAATGAAATGATCACATTCCACGTTGCAACTGGGTCATCGATTCACTCATACCACCAACTTATCATTTGTTGCTGTTATCGTCATTCGGAAGTACCATGGTCATTCATCTTAATAGCACCTTAGACAAACTGTCAAAATTCTCTGCTAATATTGCAATTTTTCCCTGCAATTTAGTGTGAATTACCCATGAGAAAGACCGACTGTTATTGAAAACATATCATATGTGTTATCCTTGTAGATTGCTCACCGATTCCTGATCAGCACAAGAGATCTCAGAGCCTTTCAATAAATTTAAGAATTCGTCACATATTATTCACATCTGCAATCCGCATAACCTGGTGATTGCTCCTATCAATCACAATTTTAGTTGAATTTCATGTGAATAGCCGATTCTCAATTATCAAAACAATGTAAACGAAGGTTATGTATAAGACAATCATCAATTAAATCAAATCCATGAATACACCCTCTACTTTCATTGAACGTTCAAGTTTTCACTTCAGTATTTTTCACAGCCATTGTGCAATCCTATTGTCCATGACTTAAATATTTTGAGAAAAGTGAAAAACATAACTTTTCGGAAACAAGGCGCCAACGGCAAGTTTGTCACTTCGCGAAAACTGTATTGTAACAAGTACATTGATATTCATTGTATTAAACACTATTCAAGTAAATATGTAACCAATCTAAGAAATGAAGAAGATAGTCATTATCCGGCTGATTTTGAATGAAGATCAGTAGAAAATGATCTATCGATCGTCTTAGCAGTGGGTGGAAATACTCTATGAAAACCTAATGTGCTTACAGTCCAATACCCAATTACAATCTTCCGTCAACCAATTTACATAATTTGCAGGGTTTTGTTATTTATGGTATAGACTACCCTTTCATAAAATATAAAAGAATGTGCAGTCGGTAGACAACTAACTTGTTTGCAAATTAATATTGGGGTTTAGTTGTCTTGCACATAAATTCTGAACCAAGTTAAAGGGCAGATCTCATCCTCACATATTGCAATATATTAACAGGTAATGTAAACAACATGGAGTTCAAGTTTCAAAAATGTACTCCTAACCGCTAAATACGACAATTCGGAAGAGCCTCTGGCCACGTGAGTGAAAACGACAACCGTGATCTCATTTGTCATCAGTCACAACCAGCGGTGTCGTGACGCTTCATAAAGATTGTAAGGATATAGGTTCCGAATTCAAATTTTATCCGTCTTTATCAACCTCCATCTGTCGTCATTCATCATCATCAACAGTATCAGCTTCTTGTTGAGGTCATCGAATACTTAAGCTCATATCAAATATGACCAAATCGGATCACACCGGTTTGCAAAAGATTGACAGCTGACCCGAACAAGGTAACGAGGACCGCGTCAAAACTGTTCCCCCCACTATATTCATTCTCTTCTCTTGCAAACTATTGTCACTGTTTCATCTTGATACGCTTAGCCGAACACATCATCTTCGTTGTCCCAACAACCCAAAAATGTATGTTTTGGTGTTGTTTTTGATGTTCTACCACCACATGAAAGCTTACATAATAGAAACTGTCAATGATTTCTGTAGATTTTTTAAATTGTGTTTTATATACTTCAAGTTTGTTTCAAGTCAATAGTCAATTTTTTTTATTTATAGTGACTATTCGCCTATATATAAATGACATGAATTCATGTGATATTATCATGGTATCAAATTATCTTTATTTTTCGAGTATTTTTCCGTGACGGAAAATGGAATTACCTGTGCTGAATTGAGCTATCTGAGTTTTGCGATATGCTGAACCGGTGCAGAACACCTATGTGATCGAGAATATAGATATAAACGGCATTCAAAGATAACTTGTGACAAGCGCTACATTAATTCTTGATAACAGACCGGTCTGTCGATGGATAATGAGTCCATAAAATGAAATAGAAATAAATAGTGGTGGGGAGGGGGTTGGCCGGAGTCAGGAAGGTGGGGATCGGAACCGGTTTTGGTGTGGGCGGAGCTTTCAGATGGAACCTTATACCATATAAATATATTTTAATAGGTTATACAAATAATAGGTTTACTTATACATATATAGGCTACCTTTGGTATTTTTTATCGCATTTTCAATAATAGGCATACTGAATTGCAATTCATTCCATGTCATGTTGTATATCTGCAATTTCATTGCTGGTCCTCTGAGTGTTTATGGATAACAATAACAAATTATATATGATCATTTTTGATGATAATAAAGCTAACAAATAAATAATAATTTACACGCAGTATTGAAAGTTAAAACCCCACACATATTTGCTGGAATGTTCATTTCCGGACACGTTCACGATGAATTTTTAAACCATGCTAACGACTAGATCCGATCACTTTTCTTGAAATAAATTTACAAGTGGCATTCATTTAGTAAGTTTAATGATATTTTATCTGCGATTGTATTATTTAAAACTGTTTCTACGATATTTGCAAGGGTTTTCTTTTTGTTTGATATATATGTTGTTATATTATGACCGAATGTCATCCAACACGTGATTTGTTCAAAATATATGAACTTATTTCTAGATTGATTAAATCAAATATGATCAGCAATAAAATAACTGGAGTTATTATATGAATTTATGGACGATGTCGAAAAACGTGACATCCCTACGCCTGCTGATGTTCTAATGTTCACGTTAGAGCTCAGTTATATTTTACTCCTATGTAAGGCATAACTCATGCATCGATATTCAACATAAGCATGATGCCGCCAAGGTGCGTTATGTCGTCAAAACACCACTGCGTGCAGGGACCTCGAAACTGCGATGCGCATAGGGACGTCAAAACAGCCTTGTTCCAACACGTTTGGGTTCAGTCTTGGGTGAGAGAGCAGCCTCGAACACTGGCTGTCCCGCCCATTCCACCAGTCAATGAGAGAGCGGGCCTAAGATGATAGCCCGCCCTGCACATCCCACCAGCCAATGAGAGAGCAGCCTCGAACGCTGGTTACCCCGCCCATCCCACCAGTTAAAGAGAGAGCCTCGTTGGACGCTGCTCGAGCTCTAATCTCGGGGCTGAGGCAGTACATTCTGTGCATCGGTTTGAAGTTGACCTGAGCTTTAATATCCTTCAGAGGCGAGATATTCGAAATGAACTAATATAAACTTTATTTTAGTATCAGTGGTATGATACGTGGTGTTGTAGATGAATATCGGAATTGTTAACGATATTTTGGGTGATTCCACGCTAGGCGACCTTATCTATTTCCTGTTCCCATACAATATAATTCCACTCATGCTCAGGATTGCAGTGTTCACTGCTCACGGGAGCTTTTCTCTTGATTGCGATGCAACACTTCCTTCCACAAGTGGTCCAATTGGGCATACCTGTTTCGTCCTATCATAGTCGAACATATTTCGCATAGCAGTTTATGCTGTTCTGTGATTGGTGTATTATTTACAGTGAATGTATAACAGTGTTTACGAGTGTTATCCCAGTGTTACGAATACGTGATAGTGTGTCATCTTATAAAGTACTCCAGTATCTGCCTATCAAGGAATGTTTGAATGAGGTCATTGACATCTCTGCTTATTGCCCATTAATCTGAGTGAAACGTTATCTTAGTAAACGTTTATGTTACGGGCATCATCGTTCATATAGGACATTTTCCGCTTACGGTACCTTCATCGAAATCATATTTACACCCGGTCCCACCCAATAAATCAGCCGATATATCCACAAGGAAGGACTAATTCAACATAGCTTCAGTATATTGAATTTTGGCATGTTTTCGTAGAGTGAAGGAGTGGAACTTTTATGCGTTGTGTGACACTATCAAATGCAAACAATCCTAAATCTCTAACGATTCTTTTTTGCACAAGACTTTTTTTGACGTAAATTTTCAGCTCGGAGATGTCTTGTTTCATATTACTGAGGTCTTTTTTTTTGCTAGGAACAAACACAGTAGCTTCATGCCAACTTTTTCATCTCTATCATCAAACAAATCTACGTAGAATACAATGTTGCATTACTCATCGTTTTTTTTGAGATAGTCATTATAGAATATTTCTATGAGTCCTACGATTCTTTCTCCCTGTATCTGTATGTCTGGATAAAATGTTGTTAGTAAAACTTGAAAATGTGTTGTCATGGTACATTTGACAGCTGCCAAACAATGAGACGTATACAGAAAAATCCTCGGGTTTACTACATCCTGCACTGCGTCCTACGTCATACTGACAACAAACTGCTTGTAAACAACAATAAATGCTCTATCTAGACAATGAAACATAAATGTACAAGTATCTATTTATTTATCCATTGCATAGTTTTGAAGTAGCATGATAACAGCATCTTAGGAACATTTACACGGTTACAACATCTTAGGAATATTTACAGAATAAAACCTGAAGACGTGGATGTATATTCGCCCTGAGTGCACTAGCCAAAAACGGCTTACCCAGGCTGGCATACTTGTGCGCGATTGTTGGGTATGGTCTCACATTGTGTGTATGTTTTCTGGTTATGGATGTCTCTGTAATGTTCATGTCTGATTTTGGCTTGTGTCTGGTAATTGACACTTTTAGTAGGTGATTTTGGGGCGTTGGACTCGAGCAAAATACTGTAACACTTTGGTTGAAGTCCGCCTTTACTTTGGTTGGAGACATAACCGTCCGCCTTCACTTTGGTTGGAGACATGATTTCACTGGGTAGTCGTTAGCTGTTTCATTTTTCAGAAGCCCCAGCTGTCTTCTGTTTGATTTATTCTACAAGGGAGGATCTTTGGGGTAGTTATAAAAGTTCATGTATTCAGCCAGAAAAGCTTTACGCATTTTAGTCTCAATGTCGGCCACACATTTGAACTCGAGCAGCAACGAGTCTGTGTCCAAGTAGATGAGCGAGACGTTGTCAACGTATTTGGGTTTCAAAGTGTCATAAAAAAAGCTATAATCTTTTGCTCTAGCTTTATCATGCATGTAGCTTCCAACTATTTGGACATTTTTCTGCTAGGGAGGATCATGATGACTGTTTCGAGGCGATAGCGTAGCAGTTTTTCAGGAGTGAGTTGACAGCGTGTTTTCGGAACTTGTTGACTGCGCACACGACCTTTGCCTTCAGACTTCTATTGAGAGGATTGAAAAGAAGCTTCCCGTATATACTATTTTATAAAAGCTTATATAGGGACTTTTCGAAGGGGTTTGTAGACTCCTGACATTTGTGTATATTTTTTATAATGAATAATTTGAAAACAGGTTCCTGTTCGATTCGAAAAATCCGATGAACCTTGGTGACTTCCAATCCTTGTATAAGTAGTACCTGCAATAGTTTAGGGCTACGAGGTAGTCAAATTGGGGCAGATGACTAACAACCAGCTTACGTTCCGCTCGTTTCCTGTTAATGAGAAGTTCAAACCCTACCAAGAGAATTTTTGTGAAGGCCGGCACATTGTCCAAGCTCACCTCTTTGTGATGTAGCAGAATTGGAAGCTCGTCTGTTTTTTTGTGCAACTTCGTCGCTGACTTGGGCAACGATAGAGATAATGTACATGCTGTTGCCAAAACAGTCCGCCTTTACCAAGTCAAATGCTTGAATTTCTTCGACTGTGAATTCGTGGATTTCACCAATGATAAGGGGCTCACTCAAGCATCCACCATAAAGACTGTTGAAGTTCCACATTGCTGCTGAATACACAGGTAGTACAGGGTCCTAGTCTTTGCATCGGGAATTGTTTATCTTGGTAAGACCTTTCGTCAACGTCACAAATCAATCTCTTGTATTTATGACAATTAAATTGAGTAGATAGATATCTTTGACCCACTTCAGTTTAATTTTGCCTTTGTAGAGGACAGCTGGCATTGCATAGCCAGAAGCTCTCACAAAATGAACGGGATCCAGGGTGTAGTCGCATGACATGGCCTCCCTAAATTTTTGGAGGACTTCGGCCAGTAGCAATGTGTCGATTAATAGATAAATAAATGGTCATGCAGTCACGTAGAGTCTAGCAATTGGCTGCCTGCCATATTCGAATAATTTCAGCATATTTCTTTACCTCGAAGTGTACTGTAAAAGTCTTGTTGCATCAGTTTGGACCAGCACAGAATCTGATGTGATATCTTCATAGCAGAAATGTTCTTTTCGAGTAGCGAGTTCTAGAACCTTGTCACTGCAGCCGAGACTTGTGAGATGAGATTTCAGGAGCAACATATCTTGACCACTGACTTTGATTTTTTTGGCAAGACAATCTAAACTTGAGTTTAGAAAGGAGTAAGAGTCGATAAACTTGACGCCGTACTTGCTGGTGGCATCATTCAAGGAGACCGAGATGCTGAACATCTTGTCTGACTGTTTCGGCAACTCGTGGATATTCGAGCAGTTAGTGCCGTCCAGTCTTCTCAATATGAAGCACATATCATAGGCTAATGCATTAGGTGCTGTGCAAGGCATAAACCTGAGTTTTTCCATGATTTTGAAGTCACAATTAAAGCACAGAGCCCCATTATAGCTGCCAGATATCACTTCTTTATTGGGTCCAAAAACGCTCTCGATGTTATGATTATGATGGCGAACTCGTTTATTACCTTTTTCTCCAAATATGTCCCGGTAGCACTCCTATGTTTTGCTTACGCAATATTTTTTCCAGTCTTGTTTTGTGAGGATGGGTTCGAGGTACAAAGGTATGCTTGACATATAATTATTGTAATCCAGCAACATATTCTTGACAAGATCTGTCGCTATCTCCTCAAGGGGGACTGAAGTCGAATTGACTGCTTTGTGCCCTACAATTTTCCCGTCATTATCGACTAAAGGTATAACTGTACATGCACAACTTGTGTATGCTAACTACATTTTTTCCCTTTGTTTCAGAGTCCAGAACAGATCCACAATCATAATAGGCAACAACGGGCAGTTTCATTGTTGCATGCTGAGAATTGGTACATCTCACCTTCTTCAGGCATACTGATGCTTCGCAAGCCTGTACTGGATGAACACAGTTTTATGCGTCCAGCCTTTTTTGCTTTCTTCCATCCCTTGCATACAGAAAGGACGAAAAAGTGGTTTCTATGTCTCGTTTCTCTAAATGTAGGCATAAATGTAAAGAAGCAGGGAATGAGCGCAACATGATTGGCATCTGAGATTTGCACATGATGGACCGTGCGTTCCTCACTGGCGTCTAAACTTCCTCTGTATATACTGATAAGACCATAACCTTCCTTCTCTTTTGTGAGTTGATACCGTCTGATGTTCAGGTTATATTTCCTTTTAATAATAGGGATGTCCTCTACGGCAACAGTTTTGTTCAGGGCAGGTTTTGGGAAATTAGAGTATGTATTTTTGTATGGGAGATAAGTAAACTCTGATTCACGCTTGAAATTTGAGAGGTGTCTATTTTCAGGCAAGTGGAAGTGCGCGACGAGGCATGTGAGCAAACAATTGTTGTTTTTTGCTTTGATGCTGACATTATAGTGACAACCTGGACATTTTTTGAGCCAAGGAACCTAATTGCCAAGATGTTTTGTTTCATTACCACCCGTCCTGTAGAATTTAAGCTCAACACTAGTCACTGTAATAATGCTCCACCCACTACCTTCTCCCTCCTTTTTCTCTAATCTATTTTTAAATCTACCCCGAGATCCTCAATCAGCTCACATAGAATTTTTTTTTGTTAGCTGGATAGCTTTCGTTTTAAGCCCCCAGTCCATGCTGTCAACAGCTCCATTCTCAATTAATTTGCCCATTTTAATATTTTCAATGCATTGGAGTATATGGAACTTGCCTACTTTAGATACAGTGTGTTCCTCTAGCTCCTCGCGTCCTAATGTAATCATGGAAGAAATCTTGACATGTTCAGTGCATGGTATATATTTTGAAGTAACAAAATTGTTTTACAAAATTCTTTTAGAGGTAGGCGGATATAGTATAGGCTCACGTATCGGATCAGTAGGCTGAATTCCGTTTTTTCCGGGGCAGTAGGCTGAACTCCGGGTTGTTCCGGAATGGGGACGATATGGTGTTGGCGTATCTGCCATCACCATATCGTTTTGGTTCATCTTCAAGCGAAAACAAATACAGATTTGATTGACAAAATAACAAAAATATATCTATAATAAAACAAAGTAACTGAAAGATATCTCTAAAAATAGACATCTCACTTACGCTTCGAGGGAGGTGTGTCGCCGACAAGATTAAGAGCACAGATAATGCCTGAACTGCTGCATTCGCATTTAAATAGAACAGTTGCCATACAACGCATAGTGAATAATGGGTGCCAAACGCTGCAAGATTTCCAACTATTATCAACTCCATTTTTCGGACTTGTTGAGGACGATGTCTGCTCGACGAGAAGGTGGTAATTTTGTGTCCAACGCCTCAGACGTAGCAGTTTTATGCAGCCCCACCGCTGCAGGCCGGCACACAAACATTTTCGTTTCATTTTGGTTTTGTCTTGAATTTGATTTTGTTTTGTTATCGTACATCTGGCAGCGTATGGCAAATATTATTCATCTGACGGTGTAAGGCAACTGTTGTATAAAAGGGCGGATGCTGCAGTTCAGGCATTATTTGTGCTCATGATCTTATCGGCGACACCCCTCCCTCGAAATGTAAGTAACATGTCTATTTGTAGAGATATCTTTCTGTAACTTTGTTTTATTATAGATTTATCTTTGTTAGCTGGTAATCTAATATGTATTGGTTTTGGCTTATAGGATGAACCAAAACGATATGATGATGGCGGATACGCCATTGCTGGAGGATGCAGGGAGTGGCCCATACTGGAGTGATGCCAGTCCGCAACAAAGCCTCGCAACTCCGCCACCTAACCTCGCAACCTCGCAATCTAGCCTCGTGATGTCCGCAAGTTACAACTTTGTAACTCAAAATTTATACAATACACTGAACATGTCAACATATCTTCCATGATTACACTAGGACCCGAGGAGCTAGAGGCACACACTGTATCTGAATTAAGCAAGTTTCAAAGACTTCAATGCATTGTAAATTTTAAACTGGGCAAATTAATTGAGGATGGAGCTGTTGACAACAAGGACTGGGTGCTTAACACAAAAGCTATCCAGATATAAAAAAAACACTTGTAGGTGAGCTGGTTGTGTTTCTTGGGGTAGATTTACAAATAGAGTAGAGAAAAAAGAGGGAGCAGGTAGTGGGTGGAGTCGTGATACAGTAACTAGTGTTGAGCTTAATGTCTACAGGACGGGTGGTAATGGAACAAAACATCATGGCAATTATGTTCATTGGCCCAAAAACTGTCCAAGCCGTCACTGTATTATCAACATCAATGCTAAAAACAACAATTGTGTGCACTTCCACTTGCCTGAAAATAGACGCTTCTCAAATTCCAAGAGTGAATCACAGTTTACTTATCTTACGTACAGAGATACAAATCTAAATTTTACAAAACTCACTTCAAACAAACCTGTTGCCTTAGAAGACATCCCTCTTATTTAAAGGGAATGTAACCTGAACATCAGACTGTATCAAATCCCTAATGAGAAGGAAAGTTATGGTCGTTTCAGTATATATAGAGGCTGTTTAGACGCCAGTGAGGAACGCACGATCCGTCTTGTGCAAATCTTAGATGCCAATCATGTTGTACTCATTCCCTGCTTTTTCACATTTATGCGTACATTTAGAGAAACGAGACATAGAAACACCTTTTTACGTCCATTCTGCAGGAATGGGATGGAAGAAAGCAAAAAAGCTGGACGCATAAAATTGTGTTCATTCAGTACAGGCTTGCATAGCATCAGTATGCCTGAAGAAGGTGAGATGTACCAATTCTCAGCATGCAACAATGAAACTGCCCGTTGTTGCCTATTATGATTGTGGATCTGTTCTGGACTCAGTAACAGAGGGAAAAAATGTAGTTAGCATACACAAGTTGTGCATGTACAGTTATACCTTAGTCGATAATGACGGGAAAATTGTAGGGCACAAAGCAGTCAGTTCGACTACAATCCCCCTTGAGGATATAGCTACAGATCTTGTCAATAATATGTTGCTGGATTACGATAATTATATGTCAAACATACCTTTGTACCTCGACCCCATCCTCACAAAACAAGACTGGAAAAAATATTGCGAAAGCAAAACATGGGAGTGCTGCCGGGACATATTTGGAGAAAAGGGTGATAAACGAGTTCGCAATCATAATCATAACAGCGAGAGCGTTTTTGGACCCATTAGAGAAGTGATATCTGGCAGCTATATTATGGCTCTGTGCTTTAATTGTGACTTCAAAATCACGGAGAAACTCAGGTTTATGCCCTGCACAGCTCACAATGCATCAGTCTATGATATGTGCTTCATATTGAGAAAACTGGACGCCACTAACTTTTCGAATATCCACGAGCTGCCGAAACAGTCAGACAAGATGTTCAGCATCTCGGTCTCCTTGAATGATGCCACAAGCAAGTACGGCGTCAAGTTTATCGACTCCTACTTCTTTCTAAACTCAAGTTTAGATTGTCTTGCCAAAAATATCAAAGTCAGTGGCTATGACATGTTGCTCCTGAAATCTCATCTCACAAGTCTCGGCTGCAGTGACAAGGTTCTAGAACTCGCTACTCGAAAAGAACATTTCTGCTATGAGGATATCACATCAGATTCTGTACTGGTCCAAAGTGATGCAGCAAGACTTTTACAGTACACTTTGAGGTAAAGAAATAAGCTGAAATTATTCGAATGTGGCAGGCAGCCTATCGCAAGGCCCTACGTGACTGCATGACCATTTATCTATTAATCGACACATTGCTACTGGCCGAAGTCCTCCAAAAATTTAGGGAGACCATGACATGCAACTACACCCTAGATCCCGTTCATTTTGTAAGAGCTCCTGGCTTTGCAATGCAAGATGTCCTCCACAAAGGCAAAATTAAACTGAAGCGGGTCAAAGATATCTATCTACTCAATTGAATTGTCAGAAATACAAGAGACTGATTTGTGATGTTGACGAAAGGTCATACTAAGATAAACAATCCCCGATGCAAAGACTTCGAGCTTGTACTACCTGTGTCTTCAGCAGCAATGTGGGACTTTAAGAGTCTTTATGGTGGATGCTTGATTGAGCCCCTTATCATTGGTGAAATACACAAATTCACAGTTTAAGAAATTCAAGCATCTGACTTGGTATAGGCGGACTGTTCTGGCAACAGCATGTACATTATCTGTATCGTTGCCCAAGTCAGCGACGAAGTTGCACAAAAAACAGACGAGCATCCACTACTGCTACATCCTAAAGAGGTGAGCTTGGACGATGTGCCGGCCTTCACAAAAATTCTCTTGGATGGGTTTGAACTTCTCATAAACAGGAAACGAGCAGATCGTAAGCTGGTTGTTAGTCATCTGCCCCAATTTAACTAACTCGTGGCCCTAAACTATTGCAAGTACTACTTAGACAAGGATTGGAAGTCACCAAGGTTCATCGGATTTTTCGAATCAAACAGGAACCTGTCTTCAAATCATTCATTTTAAAAAATATCCACAAACGTCATGAGTCTACAAACTCCTCCGAAAAGTCCCTATCCAAGCTTTTATCAAATGGTATATACGGGAGGCTTCTTTTTAAACCGCTCAATAGAAGTCTGAAGGCAAAGGTCGTGTGCGCAGTCAACGAGTTCCGAAACACGCTGTCAACTCACTCCTGAAAAACTGCTACGCTATCGCCTCGAAACAGTCATCATGATCCTCTAGCAGAAAAATGTCCAAATGTTTGGATTCTACGTGCATGATAAAGCTAAAGCAAAAGTTAACAGCTTCTTTCAGATACTATGAAACCCAAATACGGTGACAACGTCTCGCTCATCTACTCGGACATAGACTCGTTGCTGCTCCAGTTCAAATGTGTGACCGACATTGAGACTAAAATGTGTAAAGCTCCTCTGGCTGAATACATGAACTTTTATAACTACCCCTAAAATCATCCCTTGTAGAATAAATCAAACAGAGGACAGCTGGGGCTTCTGAAAAGTTAAACAGCCATCGACCACCGAGTGAAATCATATGTCTCCAATCAAAGTAAAGGCGGACTGTTATGTCTCCAACCAAAGTAAAGGCGGACTTCAACCAAAGTGTTAGAGTATGTTGCTCGAGTCCAACGCCCCAAAATCACCTACTAATGGTGTCAATTACCAGACACAAGCCAAAATCAGACATGAACATTACAGAGACATCCATAACCAGACAACATACACACACTGTGAGACCATACCCAACAATCGCGCACAAGCATGCCAGCCTGGGTAAGCCGTTTTTGGCTAGTGCACTCAGGGCGAATATACATCCACGTCTTCAGATTTTATTCTGTAAATTTTCCTAAGATGTTGTAACCGTCTAAATGTTCCTAAGATGTTGTACCCATGCTACTCTGTAACTATGTAGTGGATAAATAAATAGATACCTGAACATATAGGTTTCATTGTCTAGATAGAGCATATATTGTTGTCTACAAGCAGTTTATTGACAGTATGACGTAGGACGCAGTGCAGGATGTAGTAAACCCGAGGATTTTTCCGTCTACGTCTCATTGCTTGGCAGCTGTCAAATGGACCCTGACAATACATTTTCAAGTTTTACTAACAACACTTTATCCAGAAATACAGATACATGGAGACTGAATCGTAGGACTTGTAGAAATATTCTAAAATGACTGGTTCAAGATCAACAAATGATGAACAATGCAGCATTGTATTCTATGTAGACTATTTTGATGATAGAGATGAGTAGTCGGCATGAAGCTACTATGTTTGTTCTTCGCGAAAAAAAGATCTCAGTAATATGGAAAAAGACATCTCCGAGCTAGAAATTGATGTCAAAAAAAGTCATGTGCAAAAAAGAATCGTTAGAGATGAAGAATTAATTGTTTGAATATGATAGTGTCACACAACGCATAAAAGTTCCACTTCTTAACTCTACAAAAACATGTCAAAATTCGATATAGTGAAGCAATGTTGAATTGGTCCTTTCTTGTTGATAGATCAGCTGATTTATTGGGTGGAACCGGGTGTAAATATGATGTCGGTGATGATACCGTAAGCGGAAAATGTCCTATATGAACGATGATGTACGTTACATAAACGTTTACTGAGATAACGTTTCCCTCAGATTAATGGGCAATAAGCAGAGATGTCAATGACCTCATTCAAACATTCCTCGATAGGCAGATACTGGAGTACTTCATAAAATGACACCCTATCACGTATTCGTAACACTAGGATAACACTCGTTAACACTGTTATACATTCACTGTAAATCATAAACCCATAACAGAATACCATAAACTGCTATGCGAAACATATTGACTCTGATAATACGAAACAGGTATGCCCAATCGGACCACTTGCGGGAGGTAGTGTTGCATCGCAATCAAGAGAAGAGCTCCCGTGAGCAGTCAACACTGCAATGCTGAGCATGAGTGGCATTATATTGTATGGGAACAGGAAATAGATATGGTCGCCTAGCGTGGAATCATCCAAACAATCGTTAACAAATAAACTTGGTACCGCTGATACTAAAATAAACTTTATTTAGGTTCACTTTGAATATCTCACCTCGGGAGGATATTACAGCTCAGGTCCACTTCGAACCGATGCACAGAAGGTACTGCCTCAGCCCCGAGATTAGAGCGCGAGCAGCGTTCAAGGAGGCTCTCTCTTTAACTGGTGTGATGAGCGGGGTAACCAGCGTTCGAGGTTGCTCACTCATCGGCTGGTGGGATCGGCAGGGTGGGCTATCATCTTAGGCCCGCTCTCTCATTGAATGGTGGAATGACGGGACAGCCAGTGTTCGAGAATGCTCTCTCACCCAAGACTGACACCCAAACGTGTTGGAACAAGGCTGTTTTGACGTCCCTATACGCATCGCAGTTTCGAGGTCCCTGCACGAAGTGGCGTTTTGACGACATAACGCACCCTGGTGACATCATGCTTATGTTGAATATCGATGCATGAATCATGCCTATCATAGGAGTATAAATATAAAACTGAGCTCTAACTTGAACATTAGAACAACAGCAGGGGTGAGGATGTCACTTTTTTCGATGTCGTCCATAAACTCATATCATGACTCTAGTTATTTCATTGCTGATCATTTTTTTTATTCGATCTAGAAATAAGTTCATATCTTTTAAACAAATCACGTGTGGGGTGACATTCGATCATAATATAACAGCATATACATCAAACGAAAAGAAAAACCGGGCTAATATCGTAGATACAGTTTTAAATAATACAATCGCAGAAAAATATCAATAAACTAATTAAATGTAAACCACGTGTTAATTTATTAGAACAACAGTGATTGGATCTAGTCATTAGCAAGGTTTAAAAAATCATCGTGAACGTGTCCGGAAATGAACATTCCTGCATATGTGTGTGGGGTTCAACCTTCAATACTGCATGTAAATTATTATTTATTTGTTAGGTTTATTATCATCAAAAATTATCATATATAATATGTTATTATTATCCATAAACACTAACAGGACCAGCAATGAAATTGCAGATATGCAACATGACATGGAATGAATTGCAATTCGGTATGCCTAGCATTGAAAATGCGATAAAAAATACCAGAGGTAGCTATTATATGTATATGTAAACCTATTATTTATAAAACCTATTAACATATATTTATATAGTGAAAGGTCCCATCCGAAAGCTCCGTCCACACCAAAACCGGTTCCGATCCCCACCTTCCTGACTCCACCTTCTATTCCGTTTTCTGGACTCATCATCCATCGACAGACCGGTCTTATATCAAGAATTAATGTAGCGCTGGTCACTAGCACATGTTATCTATGAAGGCCGGTTATATCCATATTTTCGATCACATAGGTGTTCAACACAGGTTCAGAATATAGCAAAACGCAGATAGCTCAATTCAGCAAAGCTAATTCCATTTTTCGTCACAGAAAAATACTCGACAAATAAAGATAATTTGTTACCTTGCTAACATCAAATGAATTCATGTCATTTATATATAGGCGAATAGTCACTACAAATAAATTTTCTGGACCATTGACTTGTAACAAACTTGAAGTATATATAAAACAATTTAAAAAATCAACAGAAATCATTGACAGTTTCTATTTTGCAAGGTTTTATGCGGTGGTAGAACATTGGAAACAACACCAAAACATCTGTTTTGGTGTTGTTGGGACAACGAAGATGATGTGTACGGCTGAGCGTATCAAGATTGAACAGTGACGATAGTTTGCAAGAGAAGAGAATGAATAGAGGGGGGGGGGAATTTTGACGCGGTCCTCGTGACCTTGTTCGTGTCAGCTGCCAATATTTTGCAAAACGGTGTGATCCGGTTTTGTAATATTAGATTTAAGCTTAAGTATTCGATGACCTCAACAAGAAGCTGATACTGATGATGATGAACGAAGACAGATGGAGGTTGATAATGACGGAGCATATTCGAATTCGGAACCTACCTTCTCACAATTTTTATGAAGCGTCACGACACCGCTGGTCGTGACTGATGACAAATGAGATCACGGTTGTCGTTTTCACTCCCGTGGCCCAGTGGCTGTTCCGAATTATCGTATTTAGCGGTGATAAGTACATTTTTGAAACTTGAACTTCATTTTGTCTACATTACCTGTTAATATATTGCAACATGTGAGGATGAGATCTGCCCTTTAACTTGGTTCTTAATTTCTTAGATAAGTTACATAATCATTTGAATAGTGTTTAACCGATGAATATCAATCTACTTGTTGCAATATAGCTTTCGCGAAGTGACAAACTTACCGTTGGCGCCTTGTTCCCGAAAAGTTGTGGTTTTCACTTTTCCCAAAATATTTACGTCATGGACAATAGGATTGCACAGACCGTTCAATGAAAGTAGAGGGTGTACTCATAGATTTGATTTAATTGATGATTGTCTTATACATAACCTTCGTTTACATTGTTTTGTCAATTGAGAATCGGATATTCACATAAAATTTAACTAAAATTGTGATTGATAGGAGCAATCACCAGGTTATGAGGATTACGGATGTGAGTAATATGTGATGAATCCTTAAATTTATTGATAGACTCTGATGTCTCTTGTGCCAATCAGGTATCGGTGAACAATCTACAAGGATGACAAATATAATATGTTTTCAATAACAGACGGTCTTTTTCGTGGTTAATTCACATTAAATTACTGGGAAATATTGCAATATTAGCAGGGAATTTTGACAGTTTGTCTAAGGTGCTATGAAGAAGAACGACCATGGTACTCCCGAATGACAATAACAGCAACAAATGATAAATTAGTGGTATGAATGAATAGGTGACCCAGTTGCACGTGCAATGTGATCATTTCATTTATACCTGGTTTATGCCCTGATTTATTATTGTGATGTAAATACAGTCATCGAAATGCTGAATTAAAGAATATCTTATTTCCTTCCTAAATGTATCGTGATTTTCATATCCTTGTTTTCATTATTTGGTTTGTATAATAACTAATATGACGTGACCACTTTCTGGTTAAACATACGAGAAAAAATAAGGAGGCATGCTTAACGATACTATTGCAATTGGAATAATAGAAAAAATACTCATAATTTTCAAGACAAACAGAACTATAAAATAGTGTTTGCATAGAGTAACTCAATATTGTTCAGTATTAGTTAATCATCGTTTTGCCATATGTTCTTTTTAAATATCGTCTGATATCGTCGAATAAAGAGTAGTAAATTTCCACTGGTTATGCTTGAATTATCGTATTTATTTTACGGTCGGTTATCGTCGATCCGACTGTTATCGTCAGATACTCGATGATGTGCGACAATAAACTTTTATCGTTGATTGAACGACTGTAAAAACTGAAAACTGACGGTTAGCACACGATCGCTCGATGATAACGTCTGACTGCGTAGTACCAAGCGAGACGTCGAGCTCAGTGATTATGTTGCTGCGTCAAGCAAGCGACAGCTGTGAGGTGGAGTGATACACATCTTGTCAATAGATACACAAATAAACTCATCAAACTGATCAATTTCCATTTATAAGATCTGATCATGAGTACCCTACCCTTCATTTGACAATATCAACGTAAAAAGGATTGGATTGACTCAATGAGGGTATTAGTATGAATGGACCTAGATAGGTGTTGCAGGTAGAAACATAAAAAAAATATTCAAATTGGTGACGAATGAACAAATAAGGTGGTTGCACAAAACATTTGTAGCAGGGTCTGTAAAAAATATGAAACTATTCATATATTTTTGCCCACAAGAAAAGATGGACAATGTTACGTTCCTTTTCTCATCCATCACTCCGATGAGTTAGTTTGTGCCGCATGATCAACTTCGATCAATGAAAGTGGCCATTTCCCATTGATATCAATAATTGCGATTTCTATAAATTTATATGCTAAGTTATTATGAATGAATTCATTTCTAATGAGTAATTATTAGTAATTCATGCCAGTAATATATTCTGTGAGATGGTAGACCGCTTGTGTTCCAGTGCCAAAAATCGCTTGTGTTCCCGTGCCGATTACTATATAGCTCTCTCGTGTTCTTATTTGCAGACTCTCTTGTGTTTTTTTTGCAGACTCTCTTGTGTTTTTTTTTGCAGACTCTCGTGTTTTTTTTTTTTGCTGACGCCTTGTGTTTTCTTTCTGACTCCCTTGTGTTCTTAATTGTGAGAGCTGTATTATGTGTGAATTGCCTGAAAATTCACCTGTTAACAAGTGTGAGAGCTGAAAAAAATGATATGTGATAATAAGTGTAAATAAGCGCTCGCGTGGGGAAAGAGAGCGCGTAGATGACCCCGAATGACGTCTGAGGATGCCGTCTTGCTTGGAGATCTGCCCAGTCTGCTCGACCAAGACGAGCTGGCACGTCTACGGGGACCTCGAAGAGCAAGACGCGGGATTCTCGTCTGCCGGTTCTCGAGATAGACTGCAGGATCGACCGGGTCTTGGGTACCTTCCAATGCCTGAGGAGAAGGGACGACGACGACGACGGCCGTGAGAACGGGATCCCCTCGGCAAAGGTCTGCGTCCTCTAGGATCCAATGTGCACTGTTATCGGTGAGTGTGTGACGAAACGAGATCCGGAGGACCTGTGAATCGGTTGTGGAGGTGAGAGCGGAAGGGGTTAAGGTCCAAGAGAATCTTGTGAGTGAGCGCGATTCTGAGAGTTTCGCTGCAAACATCAGTAGAAACTTACATTTCGATATGGAAAAGGTTAATAAGGGCCTGGCGGAACAGACGAGGAAGACAGTGAAAGTTAACGAGTAAATAGTCCATGCGTTTTAGCTGGATGGAGAGGCATCCCGGGAGAGGATTGACCGGGGGGACCCAGTTCGATCACGAAGGAGCCTTGGTGGTTTCGCTTTGTCTTCCTACCGTGACGACCTGGATAAGAGTTTGCAACGGCAGCACGCATCCAACCCTAAACCCATGTCAGGGCTACCGGTGATGGATGTGAGCTCACTACTCGCTTCCACACCTAAACCAAAACCCAGGGTACGTGCTTTTTGTCTGGAAAAGAGGTTATCCTCTTCACGGAAAACGGAAACCGGGACTAAGTCGATACCTCGGACGAAGACATCCGCGGATCAAAACCGCACCCAACCTCGACCGGCGGCGTAGATTAGGATTAATTTTACCAGGTCCAGAACCGGTTTACCTTCACAAGCCGGTCGGCGATTGTGATGCCAACGAGGAACACTTTTGAGAAGTTCACTGACCTAGACGGCGAAACTGAGACACTTGTCCTGGATGATTCTATCGTCCGACACCAGGCGGTTGAATTATTTCACAGATGTAAGGCAAAGATGCGGGTTATTTCCCAACTAAGTGCCAAGCTAGAGAAGATCAGAGGTGCCCTAGCGTATATTGCGGTTTCCAGCCGAGAGACACTCAAATTCTGCCATGTATGAACCAATGATTTTAAGAGGACAAGGTCGGAAGATTTGCTAGTCAGGTATAGGCAGCTGATTTCTAACCTTGAAACAAAAACGAATCGAGAGGCCATCACATCCTTCTTACCGCTGATGAAAGATGATGACGAGCTGTATAGTAAGTTAACATATACAAATCAAACCCTCGAGACCATTTGCAAGTCCAGTGGAGTATCCTTCATCTATTTGTTAGAGGATTTTTGGGAGAGGCCCGATCTTTTCTTAAGAGACGGCCTACAAGTGAATGATGTAGGAAATACCCGACTTGGCGGACTACTCCTCTTAGGCGCGGATAAATACTAAGGTCAAAAGTTGATGGTCCAGCGTGCTTTAAACCATATCTAGGGAACCCTATCTAGAGGGCCCCGTGCTCATCAGCGGATTCCTCGACGGGAGAGGTGATCAATTAGTGCCTCCAGGAGGAAGAAGCAGCGGACACGGCAGTTGCGTTACTGGGCTCACATGTGGGCATTTCTAGGGACTGTCAAGATCCCGGTCCACAGCCGCCAGGTCGAGACACTCCCTATGGAGTAGTCGAAGACAGAGACACGCACCGTCTAAAGGTCTTCTTCTGTAACACGCAGTCCAATGCGTTTTATAGGTGGACAATCAAACATGTTCAATTA
>SDVV010002634.1:0-14559 GCA_016164225.1 Gammarus roeselii
GTATGATCATTCCTAAATAACTTATTATATTTATATACATATTCTAAGCCCTCCTAAATGCTTAAAAAGAAGCTGTTAATGAAACTATAATATACACTGAAAAACTTACCCAGTATTGGCAGGCGGACACTCACTGAACCAACCAAGCTTTAAGAATATTATCGAATGAGTGAATTGGTTCCATGCCTTGCTGCAGGCTTACACGATGTTGCCGCTAGCAGAGTAGTTCAAACTCGTGGTCTGAAACACACATTTCAGATGTCGTCTCCCATGATTCGGTCTATTTAAATGAGCACCATGAACAAGGTATGCTAACCTTTTTATTTTAATACCAATTGTAGGGACACTTGTCCTCTACAGAACACTGGAAAATACTGATCGCTTTTGGAAAACACACAGGCCTCTGCGAGGTAGTGTAGAGGTAGCGAGGTCTGAATCATCTCCGATCCCGAACTCTCTGTCCTCCCTGCGCACTAATTGAAAATTCTTACTTTGACTTCGTGCACAAAGCTGTGCAGAATCACCGGACCCGTCGTGCCACGAGAAAAAGCCCTCAGTGACTACACTTTGGAGCTCCGGCGGAGAACGGAGGGAGCTGCTACCACTCCTCTACACAAGACCAACTGCGGCTGCAATTAACCTGCAGTTCATATTTTTTTTATGTTAAACTCGCTAGATATCCGTTGTTTAGTACGCTTTGTATGTACTAGGCCTACTCTGTACCCGCGCTAGAGTTACTCTTTTAAAATTGTTAAATGTAATTTACATGTCAAATTTTCTTTGTAGCCGCATCAAATTTGCTTGGTGCCTATGTCAAATTTACTTTGTTACTTTGATACTTTGTTACTTTGATACTTCGTTACTTTGTTAGATTAACTCCAACTGTGTTTAAACCCGCTGTGACTGCGTTTAAACTGCTCCGAATCTAAGTTTAACCTACTCTTAATCTACGCGTCACCTACTTCACAACTCTTCGACCGCCCTACGGGGGAGTCTGCATTAACTTCGCGTTGGGACTCCGGTGGAACATGGAAGCAAATAATAAATAAGTTTGGTACTCTGCTTCCTTAACCGGATTCAGATTTTCCGCTATCTAAGTCATAACCATGCCTTTTAATCCCTATCTACACCTACCACTACTAGCGCTGCTCAACACACCTCATGCGGGTCATTGAATTCACATTGCATCCTTGCTGACCGCTAGCGAAGGTCGACGAGAATTTTCCTTCCCAGTAACATCCGTTCATTTTTTTTCCGATCTGGACACCGCTATGATGTAGTAAACAATATTGTATTTTTTTAAACACAGTATAAAAAAATACAATAACTAATGTTATTGTTATTGGGGATTGCATTGAAAATTTCGCCAACATATCGATATCCAGTCAGAAAGTTGTATTTAATACAAGTTTGAGGACATTGACAGAAAAAGGTTCCCATAAAAAATCCGAAACAGATAAACACTGTAATACAGTGGAAATCATTTAAACTTCTGACAACATTCACGATCAAGATACATCCATTAAATAGAGTCTCTAAAAAATAAGAGTTTTCACAGCCGGTGCGTTTCGTTTCACCCCCACCAAATTCCTGAACGTGCTAGCTAATGAGTTTCAGCTACCTCTACGACAAGACAAACGCGCGCTACAATACTGTTTCAAGAAGAAAAGCTTACTCAACAACCCTGCCGTCAACCACATCACCATCATTTCTGATCAACGCCTCATGGCGGCAGTGAACTCTCTAGATATCATCACTCGGAAGGCTATCAGGCCATCATTGCCTTACCAATTTCTTCGAATCAGCTCACCTACATGGATGATCAACCCATCGCTGAGTAACTCTGATTGCAACTATACCCAAAAAGAAATTATTCAAACCAATACGTACAACCGAGAATTCACGAGACTGTTCGAGGAACACTATCCATATTTCCGCCACAAATACATCGACTGCTCGACTATCGTCGACGTAGGGTCAACCTCCCGTTCGGATATCTGTGCGGGTCAACCTCACGTTCGGATATCTTCTCGCACGAGGATTTAAAGATTTAACATTGATTTCTGTTCAAACATAGGTTGGCCTACAACACAAACATCGGAATGCACACATGATATGTACCAGTTCATATATAGTCAGTGTGAGCTGTTCTGAAGACAACAATTGGTTCTTAGATTTACTTAAAGGTGCACTAGATTTTGCGCTATCGAAATTCTGTTCGCAATTTATATCAGTGGAAGTGGGTCCATTTAATAACGTGGCAGTCATTTAGAGCGTCAAAAATACTTCAATATATTTTCTGGAGGCCATTAATAATCACCATCTGAAGAAATGCGATGAATGACTGACTTTTTGAAGAAGAAGAATATATTTACATTCAGCGAACAGGTGATTGCTGGTATACAATAGTTTGGCTTCCTAACAATATACAATTTTTTTCTCATTCACGTGATCGTTCAATTACTTTTATCAGTGGTCGTATTCAACTGTCGAACCTGAACGCGGCTGCGGGGAAATTTCGTCTTGGTCGGACGGGTCCAGAAAATTAGGTGTCTTAGGATACTTTTCAATTATTTTTTTTCCACAGAGCGCTTTCAGAAGAGTAATAACAGATTGTTTAACACTAACACTAACCTTACAAAACGAAGTGCTGAAAGCTTCAAATTCTGGCGTACCTTTAATGTTACCTTATAACTAAGGTTAGTTAGGAAAATTTGACTTCACATCTACCCAATTGATGGTCACTGTTGGAGGATATTCTACAATGCTCAATATGTCATGACAGGTAGAAACGTTACATTGGTCTATTTATTTCAAGAAAAATATGTAAAATTAGTAGGTTTAACGGACATTTACTGATTCATGAAAATTTACAGTTTTAATTGACATGTAATAAGGACACTAAGAGTATAAAATTTCCAACATGAACTTGTATATTACATTTACTCACATAACTTTGACATACGAAGACACACATTTTGAAACTAACTACATAGCCATCATGATACATAGCATATGTAAAAGAGGAACAAATTTCAATGATTCTGAAAACGTGCGTCTGATAAGTGAACACAAGATGCTATGACGTGACATTAATGCTGCATACTATTTTATTTGATCTCTTGGAAGCCATTGACATACTGCTTTACCATCAGACACTTACACTAATACACTTGTGGTACATTGGCATTATTTGTATCCAGTGTACATTCGTGTAGTACATCCACGAATGCTTCCAATTCATACGATTGACAGCTACCAGTCGTCTGTGAGTACCCACTTCTATTATGCAACATGGTTAATTCCTGTTAATGTGAGACTATTTTTTTAACTTGAGTTACTTGTCCGAATGTACGTTGATACCATGGTCTTTAATACTACCAGTTGAAGTTATTTATTCATAGTGCTTGTACAGAGTTATTTGGTAATATTTACACGGATGACGCGCTGTGAAATGAGAAACGGCAGGGCTAATAGCGAAACAATTGACCGCTAAACAATCTCTTTATCATCAATGCCAGCTAGAAAGGTAGAGATAGATATTGTAAACTCAAGAAGGGCGATCAAATGTGTGTTTCGCTTAAGTGTGGTCTTGTCTAAGCTTCTGCGCTAGGTCATTCAGGGTTTTGAATGCACAAACTCACGAATTTTGGCAAGAAGCTCGCACGTCATCTCTTGACTGCTCGAAATTTTCAAAATTTGCAGGACCGCCATGGACAGTATTTCTTGACGAAACTTGGAAAATAAAAAGAAATCCTACAACTGACAATACAGAACAGAAGAAACATGGTAAGAACAATGTTCTGATGACGCAGAAATTACGAAGACATTTTTTTCATTTTGTTTCAACGTATACCAAGGAACGCTTCGCCATTTCCGTATAGTGCTTAGAACGCTTCTTCGAACGTATCAACTGGTCATGATCAGTTGTCATTGCATGATGTAGACGATAGCTGTTGGCAAAGTCATTATTGATCATACTAAATACGTTGTTGGTGCTGCTTGTTTATTTGATGTATGTAAGTGCTCTATGTTGTTCATTAAATATTTTTTTTCTCATGCAAATGCAAATTAACATGACGGGAAACTTCTCATCTGCCAAGTCTGTTGGAAAATGGAAAATGCTAATGAGTGCGACAAGTCTGACTTGAGAATTTGCGAAGTGTAAGCACCTTGGCGAATTTTCTAGTTCTACTAGATTAGTTAAAAATAAATAAATAATATCGTAAAATTTTGCACAATTTGATCAACACAAATCGCCACCATAAACCAATCAAATTGCCATCGTGAAGCCCTCATGTCCGTCAAATTCCTCTTATATCACGCTCCCTAAGCCGAAGAGAGACCGATTCGAAAGAGAGGTTTCCTACCCAATCTAATCGCAACAAATCATATTTATTTTAATTAGATCAATATGTCGAACGAGTTCATTATAATGAAAATGTTAATATTTTTGTGCGTAGTTACCTCTCTAAATTAAACTGTCTGGATTATTGAATATAAATTGTATCATTTTTATCTTCTTAAAACATAAAGAATAATGACGATGAACTGTAAACAGATATAAGAACTATTCGATTATTTATATATCTTACTCTGCGCACTATAAACTAGTTCCGCTTACAAAAAATCTGAGTAACACAATACTAAAAATGATCTGAATGGGTAATATTTCAATTGGCTAAATGTTACTGAGCAGCCTATGAATTCTTTCAATTTTATGATTCCAATATATCGAATATAACAAAAATATATACCCAAACGGTACATTGATGGTAAAAGTGGCAGGACTGCTCCGTGACGTCACATTGTAATATGGTCGACCGACTGAGCATGATGGAATCGGCTGTTCCTGCTAAGAGAATTCGTCTAGAATATTCAAGTGATTTGATATCAAATGAAAAAAATAATGACTTCCAATGTTACGTGGGACCTTCGGATGTTCTTCCAGGTTAGTAAACTGAATAATAATTGCTATAGTGTTGGAAATACGGTACTGAATAAGCTTTCGCGTAGAATTTGGTAAATCCAAGATGGCGATTTGGGTGACGGAACTCTTGATATAATTTGTAGCTTATGTGATTCATCATCTCGTATAATAGTGTTGTTAATATCTTATCCCATAATAAAATAGTCGTAGCAAGATTGTCCACACTTCATCTTCAGTTTCATTACAATTTTTCTGTGTTGAGTAAATGAAGTGGTTTCTCTTGTAATGTTCAGACAAAACACGATCGAGATGCGCAGTGGCTCAAATGTAAACAAACAGGCTTGGCACCTTGATCGAAGTTGTGGAGCCCGACCTAGCCGTGTTCTTGCACTCGCTGTTGGATTAATATTTTTAAACTGGTCATATTACGGGTTTAGTATGGCTGTTAGACTAATTCTCTGTTTTTAATTGATTTATATGTTTGTCAAGTGTCCTGACAAGATGTTTGATGGTCCAAGTTTCATCGGTTGCAGATGGTATTTTATTAATAATTTATGGCCTTCATAGATTCAGTCTGCTCAGGAGAGTTACTGATGTGTCAAAGTTTTAATACTGGCTGGAATCAATCTATAGTCATTTTTAAGGGATGATTCCAATTTTGTGGGCAATATGTTATACAAGAATAATACACACAAAAATGCATTTCAAAATAATTGCTGAGGTCTGCTGATTTTTTTTTTGTGTGCATGAGTGTTACCTAGTTCATTTTTTAACTTTCCTACTCTGCAGTCTGTTGTCATAGTTGAGATCTTTTGATCTAAATGCTCTCCAGTACTTATTTTGCAATGAGTGTTTTAAATACTGGCATGATTGCCAGCCTGTTGAGTAGGGTTGCATGTAGACTGAAACCAGTCTCAAGCAGCTGCCCTATTTGCCAACGGTCTATCATTTTAAGTACCAAGTTTCCGCTGCCCAACTATCCCTTGTGCCACTGCCGCCAACCCCCATCGCTGCAATATTATGAAACTGGAGACAAGTTTTTTTGTAACTTTATAAACTCTTGGCAGTCTAACTGTTCTTGGCTGCAAGAGCATGGAAAAGATTGTTTCATGTCTGGTCAAGTTTCTTGATGGCAATGTGATCCTCTCCCCACATTAGTTGAGATTCTGGCAATAATGGTCTGTCAAGGATCAGCTTTTCACAGTTTGTTTAGATGTTATGGACTGAGGCAATGATGGCTTATAGCCTTAAGCCCCAACTCACTGCCTGCTATTTTCCTTATTATTAAGTTAACCCTTACCTGGTTGGTTGTTTTTAGGGAGTTCAGACAGCCATATCTCATTCATTATATGAGCTATAAGTAATCTGGGATACAGAAATTAAGTACAAATCTTGCTCTTCCCAATTGTGCAATCAGATTTAGAATCTAACTGCCCATTATGAGTGAAAATTTGTTGTGAAAGCCCATTGATTGTTTCTTATTCAAAATCGTGCAAAAATGTCTCAAATTTTTATTTATGGTCTGAAGTTAACAAAAAATAATAGAAATATAGCTTTTTAAATTCTTGATTGAAATGGTCTTGAAATATTTTTTGATCAGACGCATAGTTTTTGGTCAATTGAAAAACCAGCCTGTTTCTGTGCTGGTTTGATTGAGCCAGGATGGACAAAGTAGGGGTGGCACAGTATTTATAGCTATATAGCACCTTCCCCAGGCTTTCCAGGGCTGAGCTATACATCTATGAATTTCTCTCAAGACCTTTAATTTCATATTGCAAACATCATGATTGAACAAAAATTAAAGAAAGTAGCATTTTGTGGCTCAATCAATCCTGAGGATTAAGCAAGGGTTAACCAGCAAGACAAAAAGTTGCAAAGTGACTGTGCATTCCTGCCCTATTCCATTAGTTACTTCTGTCTGCCACAACATCCTGTTTCTCCTCAGTGCAGTTGCATTCCCCACGTATACATCTACCACCTGTAGGTCCCACCTATGATGCTTCGGTGCTTTTATCAAGGTCTTCCTGTTTATGCTATCAAATGATTTTACAAAATCTATTTCACTATGTAGTGTTGACCGGGGGGGATTCCCTGCGATCGGCAACATAAGGTGACTCCCCGTACCCTCCTTTTGGGCACCAAAACGTGAGAAATGTCACTATTTGACCAGGGGACTTGAAAGGGCAGGTCTTTGTTAGTAAGTATCAGCTAATGGTAGAAATTTTATGCGCGCACAGAATTTATGAAAAATTGCCAAAGTGATGATATGTTTTCCAGGTCTCTGATCATTTTGTTCAGGAAAAATCGGCATTCCGCAAATTTTAATCCTGTGGCTAGAGTCTCCATTGGACTAGGACCAAATTTGGTGGTGATACATGGAATGTGTTGTAGTTGGTTGCATAAGAAGGATTTTGGGAAAAAATGTAAACTTTTGTAGATACAGGCAAATATACAATTGGGGGGAATCACTCCAGGTGATAAAACAATTGGAGGTGATTGCCCCTACCTGTTTTGTTGATATATATCTTTGTTTTTCTTCAATAAAAAGTGATTAAATGTAATTTTCCTCACATAAAAAGACACCTGAAAGTAAATCACCCAAAATAATAATACCACAGCTAATTTCAAAATGGGCAACTAATTTCATAATGACCCAATGTTTATGACACATGGGTCTAGGCCTAAGTGTTAACTTATGTTTAACACCAGGGAATGATTGTTTTTTCATTGCATTTTCATGTCAAGATAACAATACCTTACCTAGCATGCCTTGTATTCATGTTAATGGCAATTAGAATTGAAGAAATACATTCTTTATTAATATTTTGTGATATTCACTCATTTACTGATACTTAACTGTCATAATTTATTCAGGATGTGGAGAAATGACTTCCAGTTAAGTTAGTTGGCAATTATTGAAGAAAAACGTAGTTTCTCATGGTGAAATTGAGAAAAGAAATCCCTTCGACAATCAAGTGTGACTGCAGCTGAAGATGAGCATCAAAAAGAAAACTGTCAGACATAATATTTTCTGTAACATTTTATTATAAGCAACTGATATAGACTAATATAGACACATTCTCTTCATTGGTACTCTCAAACTTTCAATTCACATTTCAATTATTGATATAAGGGGGGTGCCGGGAATCATCCGTTCGGTGCGGGAAATCACCCCCAATATGAGGCCATAGCTTGCCGCACATTTTTTTATAAATAACTTATTTTTGGTTGCTGATAGAATGTTGATACCTACAGTGCTTCATGGTCACAAAAGTAGCTATACACACAGTAAATACAAACTTTCTTAGCTACATAGTTTTTAAGTTATTTTAAAGTATGCAGAATATGCGAGCAGTTGCCACAGTCGACGCTACAGTTATTTAACTCCACAAAAGGATTTCTCAATGCAGTATTTGCAAAAAAAGTCTTCTTCAATTCTCCTTCTTGATGTAAATTCAGCATGGAGATCCTCAATCAAGTCTTTGTCATGCATATGTTGTTCTACTATTCTATCCTTCATTATCCTCATACACTGCTTGGAACCTACATTGGGTATTGCAAGGGGCCTGTGCTGCTGATCTGGTGTTTATCCGTGTGTTTATCCGTGTGTTTATCAGTGTGTTTATCAGTGTGTTCATCAGTGTGTTCATCCGTGTGTTTATCAGTGTGTTTATCCGTGTGTTTATCCATGTGTTTATCCGTGTGTATATCCGTGTGTATATCCTTGTGTATATCTGTGTGTTGATCAGTGTGTTTATCTGCTGCATTGTTTGGGGCTTCTTAACCTTTGCTACCATAACTTTTTTTTTTCAACTCTTCTAACTGTGGATCTTCCCCTCTCTCTCTCCACCCTCTCATAAGCCTCCATCAATGAATCAACACAGATGTTGCTCCCCTCAATTCACTTGTAAAATGATCTCTTCATTGTTTGTATTCTGCTCCTCACCACCTCAACTTCGAAGAAAGTTGGTTTCATTGCTCTCCACCACTCCCCGCAGAGCATCCATATGCTTCCACAGCTCTACTGGGTTTGAATTTCATCTCCCCTATTAATTACTATCTCTGATTTTCCACCCTCTGCATTCCAAACAACTCCATACATATCAAAGTACTTTCCCAACTGGTCTGCTATTCTCTGCTGCTCCTGCATAATCATAAACAATTGTAAGAGCTCTGCACTGCTCTCCCATTCATCCAAGCTGCTGCTCATGTTCCACCTTGGCCTCATCATTTTACTCTTTTGCTATTCAATTTACATCTTGAACCATAAATTCCCTGCCAATACTGATATAATCTCACCTTCCTGATAATACAGCTCACTTCCATTCTCCTTACTCTCCTTTCCTTTTAGCTTCCATATAATTCAAATTTTTCTACTTGAATCTTCTGCATTTTTGATTTCTGTAGCTATTTTCTGATCATGTTTTTTTCCTGCCACCAAGCTGTCTTGCATGCTTTTTCTGCTCTAGATAAATCTCAAATTTTCCTCAATGTTTCCCTCAGCTCCATTTATTTTTTCTATTGAACTCTTCATATTGCTCCTTTTATCTCCTCTCATACCCACATTAGTTCATTTTTCCAATCCATCATCTCCATATAATATTTTTTCAAATTTCATCAATGCTCCTTATTTTCTCCAGTACAATTCTTCCATCTATCCCCTATTAGCTGCCTCCAAGCTCTGCACAGACTATGCTGCTGCTCATCATTATCATACTAGTACTCCTTCACCACCTCATTTGGCTTTGTATACCAACCAGCTGCCGAACAGTACCTCAAGTGCTCCTAGAGAAAGCAGTGTTGACAAGTCATGCAAAAGTTTATTTTTTATCTAATTTCATCCCTACAAAACTTTTTGCAGTGGTGCTTGGACTGGCACTCACACACCCTCTGCTAGAAAGATAGATCCTGGTTAGTAAATAAATTCAAACACTCAAGGGTTCCAGCTTAGGTAGGATCTCAGCTTGGCTCACCACATCAAATTCTTTTAAAAAATTCAAGCATTATGATATCCACAATAAATCCTTTGTCAATCAACTTACTGACAGCATCAGGGCTCTCTGTTCTTGGACCTCTGCTGTTCCTGACCTACATTAGTTACATCCAAGTTCATGGCATTTGCTGACAACTACAATCTATATGCAAAATATTACCATGAGGGTACTCGAGCCTGCCATTCACTGCAGTGTCCAGTCTCTAAACTGGGTTGGATGCAGTTGGTGCTGCAAAGTCATGGAATTGTGGATGCTGGTTAGAGGTGCACCGCTACTCAGCTTCTGATCGGTGCCGATGCCAATACTTTCAATATTAAGACTGCTGATACTTTATACCAATATTGATACATTCTTGGTATATATTAAATTAACATAATCAAATATATTTGGGAAATTTCTAGACTAAGTTGGTTGAATATAAATGTAAATCAAAGAATTTTTGATGTCTAGTGCTTCATGCCATGTAGCTACAAGAAATGATTTTCAAGATGCTGAGAATTGTGACGCTTCAGGTGTTTTGATACTGGCTCAATAAAAAGAGAAGTCCAAAGATCTTTATGCAAGTTTTGTATCTGCTTTTTACAAAATTAATTTAGTTTTTTCTCTAAATTGAGGGCAGAATTTTGACCACATTTTGGCATTTCTTAATGGCTCATGGGATTTGACCATTTTTTAGGGTTTGTATGTTCTTCACACCTTATATTAGAGGCCAGATTTGTATTTCAAAATGCTAGGGCATTGCCATTTCTATTGAATGTGAAGCTTTGTATAAAATAATAGTGAACAGCATCATATGCATAACACCACTTGTTTTTTTCTTGAATTCATTTATGTTTTCTCAAAAGGGAACTTGGTTGCACTTCAGCTAGTTTTTTATAAGGCTGTTGTTGGAGTGATCCTACAAGATGCTAAGGCACTGCCATTATTTTGAGTATTTCAGTATTTTGTGGCTCAAGTTGAATAACACAGCACCTACAGAGCTGAACATTTCATTTTTTTAATAATTTTCTTTCCTGCAAAATCAACCATGGATTTTGCATTCACTTGGGTGTAGGTAAAAGCTACTTCCTAATGTTGAGAAGTTTTCATTGATACAAGGATGTGGTCTTGTACAAATGCTAGAAATTATGCTCATGCAATCCTGTTTACTTTTTTCTCTCATAGGGCTGCTGTTTTATAAGCATTCCATGTTTGAAATGAGATTTAAAATGTGATAAACCAGCTGCATTGCTCCTGCTGGTAGTTTTGAGTATTTCAATATTTTAACAGATTTTAATGTAGATTTGCTGAAGAGCAATATGTATAGTATTCTTGGCTTAATCATTCTGTATGCAAGGTAGGCCAAATTTTGCTTTGTTTCAGATTAAATCAAATAATTTGAGATAAGAAATATTGGTGATGGTAAACTTCTACTGAAATTATCATTCAAAGTCATTCATGTTCAGACCTATCATTAGGGATAGTTTCCTAACTCAATACAAGGATAAGGCTGTTAGTGGAAAATTGGACATGGGGTAATGGAATTGTTTAAAATGGGCTAGCTACATTATAATCTACCCATGGTGCAGTGTATTGAGGAAGTATACTATAGGAAGGCAGCAAGATATCCAGTTTGTAAACGTGTCCCTAAATCTTCTAGGGATATCCCTTACCCAATTTAAAATCTGATAAAATTCATACAGTTCTTGGTCAACATTTGAGAGTTTCACATTAAATCAGGCAGATAAAGAATATTTGTGACCATTCCCTATCTCTATTAAGTAATTTTAGAAAAAAACAATCTTAGATTTTCCTGTTTCATGACTATAGATTGATGTTGAAATTTCCAAAGATAAATTGTTGTTCATTGTTGAATAACTTGCATACAACAAAAGTGCTATTTATATTGCATTCTCATTCTCTGCAGAATGCTCAGTTTTTCTTGAATTGAATACTCATTTGTATGAACAAGAACCTTGTACATTTCAGGAAGTGGCAGTAGCAGCAGCAGTGTTGGAGCTGATGGTTCGCAGACATGCGACTCTGGCTTCAATGAATTGACACCTCCACGATGTCTTGAAGATGATGCAATATTAGCTGCACATTCTAAACAGCCACAGTGAGTTTGTTTGAATGGAGCTACCTACTCTCATTATCTGTTTTCATAAATGTACTATGTGCTTGTCACTCACAATCTATATTGATTACAAATATTTGAATATGTTGTGTACAATTTTATATAGATTGGTTAGGAACAAGTTGAGTTGATTTTTTTAATCAGTATATCTTTTTCTAAATGGTGTGTTCATTCCATTTGATATTATGTCTCACAGCCCCAGCTGGAAAACAATAGTTTATGCAGTGCTATTACATTTCAAGAAGAATGGACCAATGTGGAGTCTTATAGCTATCATGCGGGTTTGAACCCTGATCCTAAAGCGATGAAAATCTGTCTGTTGTAAGACTGGACAAAATCATGACCTGCACTAGCTATATCATATCAAAGCTTTTGTAGCGTACTACTGTCTTATTCAAATGAACATATTTCAAATGCCTTTTTGATCTGATTAGACCTCTATAGCTATTTAGTAATCATGGTAATCAAAATATCATTGAAAGCACTTATAGGGTATTGCCATCATATTCATATTCCAGATTTCTCTTCTCCAAGTTTGAATGTGAATTAAAAAAAAAAGCCCAAATCTTCACAAAAGATTTCCTCTAACAGACCTGTATCAAATAATCATGTTATCACTATGTGCACCATATCATCAAAAAAGCTTTCACAAGAAGTACATTATTCAAAAACTATTGTAGAGTACTATGATATGAGATTTTTGCTTCTAAATTGAAATAAGACAATTTATTTTAAAGTTTCAAATCATCCCTAGGGGTTGAATATTGATGTGCATTGATCTCATTGATACAGATTGATGTAGCTAACACAACAACCTTTGATGGATATCTACAGAGGGCATATCATGCCCAACCCAGCTTGCATCACTAGTTGCCAAGTCTGTAAGCACAAGCATTGTAAAACTTTTATGTCAATGTTACAATCATTAGTTATTGCTGTTAGCAAGTGCTGTTTTTTCATATTTAATGGCTGGGAGACCAAATCACTGTTCTCATGTGGTAAACTATGTCCAGTTACATTTCATTCATGTTATTTTAAATTATTATAATCTGATTAAAATGTTTTTCAGTGGGGTGAAGCGGTCCTGTTCTAGCAGTGATGATGAGAGCAATGCCTCCTCTCCCTTGCATTGTACCTCCTTCAGCCAACCTCACCAGCAGCGACTGCAGCCAACCAGCTGTGCTTCTAGTACTTCTGAAGCAACTGGCTCCAGTAGCCGTGACCTCTCAATGCATTGCCAAGCTAGCACCAGCACGGCCCCACAACCCACCAGACCCTCGCCTCCTGCAGGCTACAACAGAAACAACAACAAAGGCAGTAAAAGTGATGGTCTTGATCATGTCCAAGAATGCAGCTCTAGTTCACAGACCAATGGCAGTAACTCCAGTCAAGATGATGATGATGATGATGACGACGATGAGGACGAGGACAATAACTCCGTGTCTAGTGGTTATTCTCAACTGAGTGGGTTATCTAATCTGGACCGAATGGATGATGAAGAGGGTGAGGGTGCTTATGGGAACCAACCCTCTGAAAGTGGCAGCAGCATGGGACCTGCACAGTGGGTTCGAAATCAGATCAGGCGAGGGCAAAACCCTCGGACTGTACTGTCCAAGGTGAGAACTTGCCAAGACAATAGCTTTTTATTCTGATAAATGCATTTGATAAAATCCTTCTCCTCTTATAGCTGTAGTCTGTAACCTTTCTTGGATGATTTAAATAAGAAATTGTTTCTCACTCGCACAGGTCTAAATTAATTTACCATGCATTTTGTTCAAACAATGTAATTCAATTGTTGGCAAATCCTCCAGTTAGTTTACTCTCCAATTTTTTAAGATTGTTTGATTCATAATCAGAACAAAATGTGTTCAACAGATGGTCATGTTGAAATGTTATGCAATGATACAAAATTGCAAATTGGTGAAGTAGTCCTATTATACAGAATTTGAAGAGTCGTGATGAATTGCATTGTTAAACCAGTTCTAAATGTATGAGATTCACTGACAGGGATTGGATCAACACGGCCATTGTTCCATAGTAGATCCTTGTCCAATAGGAGTCCCTTCATCTTTCATTATCAGAACTTTATGTTGTTTGTTTAACATCCGCTATAGCTAACTCCTGAAGCCACTACCTTACTCCCCAATGTTCAGGTGTTGGGTGGCGAGTCAAGTGACATACCTGCATCCGTGAGCGATGAATTCATCTGGCGGCTGCTGTTCAATGTGCTTACAGAAGGTGCACCGCGACGTGAGCGCCTCCGTCACCTGAATACAATTGATGACGCAGTCAGACTCATTAAGAACTCCAGGAGGATCATTGTGCTTACAGGCGCCGGGGTCAGTAGTCGCATTGTGCTAACAAGAGCTGAAGTCAGCAGTATCTTAGGCTTACATGTGCTGGTGTCAGTCGTAACATTTTGTTGATTGGTGCAGGAGCTATTTGCAAAATAGTGCTTACAGGCAATGAGGTCAGTAGTAACATTTTTCTGCTAGGCAGCAGATCAGTAGTAGCCTTGT